>CM077222.1:11282029-11564529 GCA_039654775.1 Spinibarbus caldwelli | reverse complement strand
GTTCTCTTTCATGAGCATGTTCTTCTCTCAGCATATCTCAATATACACCATACCGCTCCATGTTACAGCTGAGGGAAAACCAGTCACGAGGGAAGCATGTGACTGTTGAGTGTAGGGAACATTTTTTTTAAATTAATTAATTAAATGTACTTATTTACTTATTAATTCATTCATTTTGTTTGTTTGTTTGTTTGCTTGTTTTAAATTTTGTATTTTTGTTATTTTATTTTATATTTATTATTTATTTTTATTTAACTTTTTATTTAGTTAGTTAGTTAATTTTTATTTATTTATTTATTTGTTTTTGCCTTGATGACATATCTAAATTAAAGCTAACACTTGTGTCTTCAGTCTCCTCCACTGATGAGTTCATAAGATGTAAATAAACATATGCATGATAGTAAGACATAAATTGTATGTTAACATCACAGATCTTATTATTAAAGGGCTCTGGCAAACATACGCAAAGGCACTGCACATGTGAGTAAGGTATTTTTGATTCTGATTGAGAAGTCTTATTCAGGTGTTTACATGTTTAGTTTTTTCCTGTTGATTGGATTATTTCAGGTCTGCATTACCGCTTTCAGTCCAATAGAAATTTCATTCGGATCAAGCTCAGTCTGTGTAGTGTAGTGTGTTCTTGCTCCTATTTTGTCACATGGCTTCAGGCTGTCAGATAACTGTGGATGCAATAATGGCCAGTATGTGAAACTTCCAATCGGTGCTAATGTTTGTGAAGGTCAGAAAGTATTTCCATTCACTAAGTTCAAAGTTGTTACTGGAATAAGTGATAACATTCCACGAAAGGTGGATTTAAAAAAAAAAAAAAAGGTTTCCTATGACTAGCCGTATTGTTTTGTTGCATCAATGCATCATTAGGCACTTGTAGCCCTAACATGCTGCCTGACAGTTTATGATCTAACCTTTAATTTAGTTGACACTTACTTTCAGTAAAATATATATATTATTTAACATCAGTCAGCACATATCAGTACTGTACAAGCCACTGATATGATGCAAGATATAAATATAAGCAACTGGGTGTTCACTTAGCAGTGGGGCATGTTCAGTGATTAATATTTAAATTTGGAAAACAAGCACACTAGACGTAAGTTGAGCACACATGCTATTCATGGTTGCTCACTGGTAGTTACACCAACCCATTCTCACTCCCAAGGCGTCAAAAACTGAAGCATGGTCAAGTGACATTAGCATCACTATATCGACCAACTTGGACCTACATTGATTTCAATGAGAAGTTTTTAGCGTCAAACACTGACGTGAAGTCTCATTCAGCACACATCGCAATATTTGCCATCTGTTTACATGTACCACACTTTGGATGAGTAGTTCTAAATAGGCTGTCTTAATGTTTGTTATAAGATCTAATTCTCTCTTCTTTATTAATCAGATTAGCGCCTTAAATTTATTCGCTGTATTATATCTGTCATCCAAGGCTGTCTCTGCATTTCTTTGCGTTTAACTAAACGGACACACCTGCTTACTGGGGTGATTAACCTGTCACGTGACGAGATCTTCCATCAGATAATCATATTCATATCAGGTTCAAAGATGTAAGTTGTATTTGTAGTAACATTATGGTAACTAACAACAATTACCATGCTGTTACCACAGTAACTGTACATTTACTGTGATATTTGATGTCAAAGTATCACACTTTTACTGCAGTAACTTTAGTTTTATTGTAATATGTGTAGTAGTAGTAGTAGCACGGTTATCACCAAACTTACTATGGTTTTACTGTAATAGTAGTTTTTGTGCTTTTACAACAAATATCACAGTAATCACAAATACTCGTGCTTTTGATACCTTTTAATATAAAATACAAAAAAAAATGTAATTTAAGTCAGTATTTGTTTTCCATCTTGCAGTTCATTCATACCAGTTATATTTTGCTAACAGATCACTATTAACATTCCCTATATAATGCTATTTTATTTTCTCTACCCCCCTTTTTTATTATAATTTTTTATTTTATTTTTTATTTATTTATTTTTTTTAGCTGAAAAGACCTAAAGGAAGCAGTCAACCCAGTCTTGTTTGTGGAGAGGTATTCATTCAGAAACAGAGAGGACAGAAAACTGTGGAGGCAGACATTTGCAGTGGTAAGTCTGTGTTAGTTTTACCCTTTTATCAAACATTCCTGTTGTTATAATTTGCACAGCATTAAGTTGTTTCTTAAAATTTGTCTTAAAAACTCCCCATAGCCCATTAGTAAGAACACTATTCAAAGTCTCACATTAGAGTCTTACTAATTTAATGATTCAGTTTAACACTTGGATGATATTGTACAGGTGTACTTGTAGAAAATCCTGCAACGTTTACTCTACTGCAGTCATTAGTCATTCCCATAGCCCCTGTACAGTCTCATTTTGATGGTAGATCACAATACTTGTAAATCAGTTGCACCCCTTCTTGGAAAGTAGTCGGATGTCCCACACAGTCAGAAAGTTTATATTGTCCATTGGCTTCTTTATAAATGATTACAAATCAGTTCATGTTGATGTCTCTCTGCACCTCGTAATTTATCTGTTTTCACGAGTGAAAATGCTAGTTTGATGTGTGACGAGATATATCAAATCTTTGATTAATTTGACATAATCAGATTAATTAGGTTGCCATTAATGACCTACCTTTAATAATGGAAATGTCCACATATCAGTGAACTTATCACAAGAATGTATTGACCATTTAATAAACAGAACTACAGGTGCATCTCAATAAATTAGAATGTCGTGGAAAAGTTCATTTATTTTCGTAATTCAACTGAAATTGTGAAACTCGTGTATTAAATAAATTCAATGCACACAGACTGAAGTAGTTTAAGTCTTTGGTTCTTTTAATTGTGATGATTTTGGCTCACATTTAACAAAAACCCACAACATCTCAACAAATTAGAATATGGTGGCATGCCAATCAGCTAATCAACTCAAAACACCTGCAAAGATTTCCTGAGCCTTCAAAATGGTCTCTCAGTTTGGTTCACTAGGCTACACAATCATGGGGAAGACTGCTGATCTGACAGTTGTCCAGAAGACAATCATTGACACCCTTCACAAGGAGGGTAAGCCACAAACATTCATTGCCAAAGAAGCTGGCTGTTCACAGAGTGCTGTATCCAAGCATGTTAACAGAAAGTTGAGTGGAAGGAAAAAGTGTGGAAGAAAAAGATGCACAACCAACCGAGAGAACCGCAGCCTTATGAGGATTGTCAAGCAAAATAGATTCAAGAATTTGGGTGAACTTCACAAGGAATGGACTGAGGCTGGGGTCAAGGCATCAAGAGCCACCACACACAGACGTGTCAAGGAATTTGGCTACAGTTGTCGTATTCCTCTTGTTAAGCCACTCCTGAACTACAGACAACGTCAGAGGCGTCTTACCTGGGCTAAGGAGAAGAAGAACTGGACTGTTGCCCAGTGGTCCAAAGTCCTCTTTTCAGATGAGAGCTAGTTTTGTATTTCATTTGGAAACCAAGGTCCTAGAGTCTGGAGGAAGGGTGGAGAAGCTCATAGCCCAAGTTGCTTGAAGTCCAGTGTTAAGTTTCCACAGTCTGTGATGATTTGGGGTGCAATGTCATCTGCTGGTGTTGGTCCATTGTGTTTTTTGAAAACCAAAGTCACTGCACCCGTTTACCAAGAAATTTTGGAGCACTTCATGCTTCCTTCTGCTGACCAGCTTTTTAAAGATGCTGATTTCATTTTCCAGCAGGATTTGGCACCTGCCCACACTGCCAAAAGCACCAAAAGTTGGTTAAATGACCATGGTGTTGGTGTGCTTGACTGGCCAGCAAATTCACCAGACCTGAACCCCATAGAGAATCTATGGGGTATTGTCAAGAGGAAAATGAGAAACAAGAGACCAAAAAATGCAGATGAGCTGAAGGCCACTGTCAAAGAAACCTGGGCTTCCATAGCACCTCAGCAGTGCCACAAACTGATCACCTCCATGCCACGCCGAATTGAGGCAGCAATTAAAGCAAAAGGAGCCCCTACCAAGTATTGAGTACATATACAGTAAATGAACATACTTTCCAGAAGGCCAACAATTCACTAAAAATGTTTTTTTTATTGGTCTTGTGAAGTATTCTAATTTGTTGAGATAGTGAATTGGTGGGTTTTTGTTAAATGTGAGCCAAAATCATTACAATTAAAAGAACCAAAGACTTAAACTACTTCAGTCTGTGTGCATTGAATTTATTTAATACGCGAGTTTCACAATTTGAGTTGAATTACTGAAATAAATGAATTTTTCCACGACATTCTGATTTATTGAGATGCACCTGTACATGCATTTTGCGGAAGAACATTGTAGCTGGAGCTACTTCTCTCTGTTTATGTCTATGAGGAATCACGCAGGTACTGGGCTACTTCGTAGCGGTTCCACCAGTACTAGTCTAAAATAGTCCAAATATAAAATCTTATTATAGGTGTAACGTAGTGATTCAGGATAAGCCAAAAACACGGTTTGGCAAATGGTTTAATGATGTACTTGCTTATTATACAAATTTTGTAAATTTTGAAAAAAATAAAAAATGTTACAGACTGCAGGTTTAATTATGTTTAAGGAACAACAGTAATTGCACATAGAATAAGTAGAGATTTTCTTGTTTTACAGAGGAGAAGGAAGTCCTTTGTTCAGGGTGAGAAATGAACATGGCCATCTCATGCCCAAACAAAGAAGACAGAAAGGTGTGCAAATCCACTGGTATGTCTGTAGTAAAGTAATGCTGTAATTTGCCGTACAGCATTTTGTGTTGATCTTTTGTGATTATTCTTTCTAATTTCTATTTTTTTTTTTCTTTTCTTTTTTTGGATACAACTATTACAATTATAAAATTTTGCAAATGAGTGTGACTAAAATATTTTTAATCTTAAGTTTTTAAAAACTGCACCTTTTAAGGGTTTTTTTTTTTTTTTTTTAGATAAAAGAGTTATAAAAAGTGGTTTAGTTGATAACTACCAATTTACATTATTTCATTGTTTTGTAAATGCAGGAGTAAGAAGAGAGTTTATGTCTGATTTTGTTAATGAAACATGTTATTAAAATTTAGTTTGGCAAAAATTCTGTAGGTCCCTATTCAAGTAGATAGGAGCTGATCTTGCATGACTGAAATAGCTGCCTGGAGGCATTGCCAGTTTGGCTGCTGAATGAACTGACTTTCCTTGAAAAGGATTTTAGTGGAAGCAACCATAGTATGGCAACCCATTTTAATATTTAATCCTTAAACCATACTAGTATCTAAAGACGCCTTTCTAAAGATACTAGTACTTATTCATTAGATATTAGTTCTTATTATTAAATATAGTACTTATTTCAATAGTGACTAGTATATATTCTATTGTTACTAGTAACACATTTAAAATAGGGGTCTGTCATTCAGATATCAACGGTTCAGTTCTGACTAGTATGTATTCTGATAATGACTAGTATATTTTTAAATGGTGCTAGTAAGTGTTCATTAGATGCTAGTACTTATCACACTTTTGACAGTCCTGTTCCGTGTGTACATACTATGTACTTATTATAACATCTTTTAAAAAATGTTGTGGCTCTTCCCAGCTTTATTATTGCAGTGAATGTGGGTTGAGATGTTGAATCTCAAAAAAGTGCATCTATTCATCATAAAAGTACTCCACACGACTCCTTAATAAAGGCCTCCTGCATTCGTGTAAGAATAATATCCATATTTAAAACTTTAGAAACCGTAATTTCTGGCTTCCACTAACTGTCGTACTCATGTTCACGAGAGAATGATGTTCCAACGTATGACATATGGATTCAGTTAAAAATCTTACTAGTAAAATAAAAAATAAAAATCTTACAAGAAACATTTGGAATAAGTATCTAATAAGTATCTAATAAATGTGCACTAGTATCTAATGAATAAGTTCTAGTATCTATTTAATAGGTACTAGTATCTAATGAATTCTAATAAGTATTAGTATGTAATAATTAAGTACAAGTATCTACTAGTATTTTAAAAATAAGTAGTATCACCTAATGAATAATTACTAGTAATTAAAAATATGTACTAGTCACTATTGGAATACATACTAGTCAGAACTGAACAGTTAACAATTGATATATTGATATCTGAATGACAGATCCCCATAGATGTCAAGGCAAAAATTGTAAATGATTCTAGTAACAACAGAGTAGTTATAGTCACTATTGAAATAAGTACCAGTATCTTATAATACGTACTAGTGTATGTTTTAAAGGTGTCTTGCATCTCTTTTTTTTTTTTTTTTGGCATTTTTGCCTTTATTGTGATAGGACAGATCAGAGATGACAGGAAACGAAGTGGAAAGAGAGAGGGGGGCGGGTTCGGGAATGGTCCTCGAGTCGGGATTCGAACACAGGACGCCCAAAGCACAAGCGCTGCCCACAAGGCTATCGGCGCCGACATAAGTGGTAGTATCTTTTAACCCTCTGGTGCTCCTTATGTGGGAGTCACACTTGTGATCTTCACGGTCAAAAGTGACCGGACACTTAAAATTGAACTTTTTTTCCCCCAGTAAAATCAATGTAACACATTTTTGTTTAATAATATTTATTCTTTTTTCTTTTGTATTTTGAGATAATTTCAATGCTACTATTTAATATTTATGCAATAATTCTGATCAAATTTTCCCATTGAAAATAATACAGAAAATGTTTTTCAAATAGTTTCTATTAATTTTCAGTTATGGCAGTATTTCATGTTAAAATAGAGCCAATGCCTTTAAAGGGGCGGTTTATTGCGATTTCACTTTTTTAACGTTAGTTAGTGTGTAATGTTGCTGTTTGAGCATAAACAATATTTGCAAAGTTACGAAGCTGAAAGTTCAATGCAAACAGAGATATCATCTTTTAAAGTTCTGGCAGTTTAATGCCTACAAAAACGACTGGTAAGGGACTACAACGAGTTACTTCCCGGGTCCGTTACGTCAAGAACCCAGAATTTTACCTAAATCCTGCCCCCGGGAACACGCAGCAAAGGGGGCGAGGCCAATCACAACACACTGGGCCAGCTAACCAATCAGAGCCCATTGTGTATTTCTGAGGGAGGGGCTTCATAAAAGCAGGAAATGATCAGCGCGTTTAGAGGAGAAGGGACAGAGCGGTGTGGAATAAAGGTAAATTATGTGAAAAATAATGCATTTTTTAACAAACGAAGCATTAACACATGTTAGACTGCACCCCATAAACACAATCAAGCCTAGAAAAAAAACAGTCAACCACCCCTTTAAAATCCCATTTTTGAAGCCAGATTAGTGCCATCTGGTGGGAGTAAAATAAGAAAAACATCTGCAATTCCATGGTTTAGGCCATAGATTCCTACATAGCTCAATATAAAAGGCCTATAAATTCTCTAATTGTTTTTAGACATAAATACTTATTTTTATTAAGCTGTGGGTTTGGATATAAATTTAGACATTTTCAAAAACAACTTTTTGTAAAGGTTTAGATTTTTTTTTTTTTTTTTTTGGTTTGAAATGTTCATTTAAAGCGTCAGTTTTTGAATTATTATTACTACAGTCAAACAGAGAAAGCATTTTGTTACACAAAATATTAAAATTCTATAAAAAGTAACAAAAATGAACAGGAATGTTTTATCAGAGCTTAATCTTTCTGGGTCTGATCTGATTTCAACCGCTTATTTCAGTTTTCTGAGTTGTTATGGCTATATGGTGATAACCATACCAATTCATTTGAATGTGTATATTTGTGTATGTGTGTGTGTGTGTGTGTATGTGTGTGTGTGTGTGTGTGTGTGTGTGTGTGTGTGTGTGTGTGTGTGTGTGTGTCTGTGTGTGTGTACGTGTGCGTGTATGTGTGTGTGAGTGGATGAGTCTGTTTTGCACTCTTGATGTTTCAGAGTGTAACCCCTTCCTTGCTGTCCACTTTTTTTTACTGCATTGTAGTTGAATTATTGCTTTTATTTTATCTATTTGCTGTGTTACAGTCACACCAGTTCATAGGTGTGTGTGTACGTGTGTGTGACTGAAGAGCACCAGAGGTTTAAAAAGGTACTAACTGCTAAAGAAAAAACAGTAGTACCTAATGAAATAGATACTAGTAGCTACAAAATAAGTTCTAGTAGCATGAAAATAGATGTTTTATAGATTAAATGTGAAGACGGCTTGCCATTGCCACAGGTATAAAATGACTTGGGAGCCATTGGTTACTAAAATGAAAAATGTGTTTATTTCAAACCTTTTCTTTCAGTAAAAAAAGCAAATTAGTCATCACTGTATTTATTCTTTTAGCTATTTATGACATTAAGGTCACAGTCGTAGTGCTGCAGATTATGCTTGAGGTCATAACCGTAGTGGAGCAGCAGTAAAATAACAGCAAATTTTAATGTTTGGTTGTACTATCTCTTAAAAATCTTTTAAGTGGGATTGTCATATCAAACATGGACCATTCAGAGAATATAATATATCTTATCTGACATCAGTAAATATTTATTAAAACTCATGTGTTCCCAGAGCAAATCAATAGCTCATTTACGGCCATCTTAATTTTGTCAAAATAAATACGGTTTTATTATATATAATTCAAACCTAATTCCTAATGCCAAAAAGATCATGGTCGGTTATAGTTATACCTATATGTATATATTTCTATATACAAAGAGAGAAAAAAATACGATGACACCTTATGCCATAATAGAAAACATTTTATTGTTAAAAATAAATTAAAACTGAAGGAAGGTAAAGAAACAGAGAGAGAGAGAGAGAGAGAGAGAGAGAGACAGAGAGAATGCATGTAAACAAGGCTAGTTTCTCTGTACAACGCCAGCCAAAATTGCTATCCCTCTGTTTAAGGAAAGACTGTGAAAGAAGAAAGACAAAAAGAATCTAATTATGCATTACAGTTGGCCAAAATAAATGGCACTGCAGCAGCCATTTTCCTTGTGGCCGAGTTCCCAAAGTTTTTCTGTATGACACTTGGGAACCACAGAGCGCTAGAGAGAAGTTACAGCAACATACAGCATAAGAGTTGACCTCCAGATTACAGATTTCAATACATGTGCATAGAGGACAGCGCAAATAAATACACAAGTTTAAAACAGTTGAGAATGCTTATGATACAGTGGTGAAGGGCTTGGTAATTCTGCATAAAATTAAATCCGTAATTAATACTGGCCAACCAGTTTACAATTCCTAGGATTGAAATTAGTGTGTTAATCTGTGTAGTATACTGCCTTTATCCTAATGCTGATGAATCATAATCACCTTTGAAACTCAAAAAGACTAAGAATGAAATATGTGATGCAACATGATGGGAAAATGAAAGGAAAAAGATTTAAATAAGATGGACCAGCAGGACTTGTACCAGAATAACCAGACTTCTCCTCGTAAACCATGTGGGCTTCTCTGTAGAATACGCCAACAGGCCTAGAGAGGAAAAACCTTGACAAACGGTTTAGTAGTGCAGCTTTTTAGGAACTTCCCAAGGGAAAGATTCACGGCCAAAGTGGCCGTAAGCAGCAGTCTTCTGATATATTGGCTTCTTCAGCTCCAGCTCCCTAGAACACATCGGCCATGGATTATTGACTGGTCAAAATACAACTGCATGAATTAATCATGTAGATGATACTTCAAGTGCACAGTTGAACACCCAGCCAGCCAGAGAAGAGATGAAGCGGTCACTTACCGTCACACTCACTAGTTGGCCTGAAGAAGGAAACTGCAGCATGAAATTAGAGAGCAAGTCTGATAGATAGCAAACACTAGCTAAACACTTGAACCTGTTCGCTTTGAATCCAGAGAGGAAACATGATGGCTCTGTTCCAAACCTGCAGCTACCTTCTAAGGCAACATCCTAAGCAGAGTGGAAGCTTGTAAGTGACTGAGTATTAACCTGTGAAGGATGTTTAAAATCATGTGTGTCAGGGATGTAAAGTGCACTGTTTAATGTGGAATTTGGGGTGAAAAATGAAATAAAAATACCCATCTTTCTACATTACCAGTTATCTGACTGCTTTTTACAGAGAGCTCAAACTTTGCAGTCATGTGTGTAATTATTACCTGTTTTGGTATTAATATTCACACATTATCTCTTAGTTATGTAATAATCATGCAGTGAAAACTATGACAATTCAAGTAATTTAGTCTTAGTTTTATAGCATTACTTTTCAGTTTCTACTTGAGGAAAGTTTGAGGTCAGTAAGATTCTTAAAGAAATAAAGACATTTATAATAGTAATAGACATTTGTAATGTTATAAAAGATTTCAAATATATGCTGTTCTTTTAAACTTTATTCATCAAGGAATCCATGGTTTCCACAAAAATAATAAGCAGCACAACTGTTTTTAACATTGATAATAATCAGAAATGTTTCTTGAGCAGCAAATCAGCATATTCGAAAGATTTCTGAAGTATCATGAGACACTGAAGACTGGAGTAATGATGATCACAGGAACAGATTGCATTTTAAAATATCAAAACAGAAAACAATTACTTTAAACTGTAATAATATTTCACAATATTACTGTTTTATTTGTGATCAAATGAATGAAGCCTTAGTGAGCTGAGGAGCTTTCTTTCATAATCATTAAAAAAAAAAAATCTTACAGACCCCAGACTTTTAAACACTACTGTAGTTCACTATGTGTTTGTTCCCTTTCCTGTATTTTGTTTCTTGCTTTTATTTTATTATCGCCTCTTTTTGTGCTGTCCTGAATCTTGAATAATTACTTGGAAAAAGTTGAATGAGTTTGCTAGAACTTCTATCAGCTTTCTGATTGAATCAGGAGATGCAAAGACCCAAAGAAAAAGGATGCACAGGCAGAAGCAGAAGAAAAATGAATGATCCACTCTAATCTGTGTCAAGCTGAAAGATGAAGGAATATGAAAGGCTTCGATCACAGGCTAATGTGTTGGGCCGTTACCTCACAATGACTCCTGGACGAAGGTCAAAGTTTTTCTTGACGATTTTAAGCAGCTCCTGCTCACTCTTCTGGGATGTGCCATAGTGGAAGATGGAAATGGAAAGAGGATGGGCCACTCCGATGGCATAAGAAACCTTCATCATTGTGAATGCAATTTCATATATGAATGAACTTCAAATTCAAAGGATTATACTTTCTGAGCAAAACGCAAAATATCTGGCCAATTACCTGCACAAGAACACGCTTGCACAGTTTAGCCTTCACTAGAGATTTGGCCACCCAGCGGGCAGCGTACGCCGCAGAGCGGTCCACCTTGGTGTAGTCCTTTCCAGAGAAAGCTCCTCCTCCATGGGCTCCCCAGCCTCCATAGGTATCGACAATAATCTTACGACCAGTCAGGCCGGCATCACCCTGCATGAGTAGAAAAAGCCGTTTGTGTTAAAAATCTGGGTACTCTGGTCAAACTGAATTGGTTTCCATGCATTTTACCAAAAACTGACACTATGAAAAACACTGACATTCATGTCATGTATTGTAGTTTGTCAAAGACTAAAAAAATATAAAATATGTGCGAAATCTAATAATTTCCATGCATTTCTACTGCGTTATTTCGATTATGAGTCAGTTCAAATTGACAAAGATATTTTTGTTCAAATTTAGCAAAAAAGTGAGAAAAATCTGGATGCTTTGTCATTACTACACTATAAAAGATGTTTTTGTAGTACAAACAACTACAACTAAATAGAAATAGTATCGAACATTATTTGTCCTTCGTTTAAGGAGTATTTATTTCTATTTGTACTTAATGTAAATAGCCTCTGCATTTGTGTTACATTTGGTTAAATGGGTTTCTCACACTTCTTTTCAGTGCTGCACACTAGTAATTGAGATCCAAACTAACAACCAAAAACAACCTCAGACAGATTTTTTGACTGTGAAACTCGAATAGATGAAGAAACGGTGAATTCTCCTTCAAGTCTTCAATTTCAAGTAATCTTAGTGTCTTTTATTTCATAAGTTCCCATTTAATATTTTAGCTTTGATAAGCTACAATAAATGTTTTTTACCTGACACTTTTCATTTTCAGTGTTGATTTTTGCCAAATCGAATTGAAATGAATGAAGGTCAAATTGACCCCTAACACAATCAATGTAACCAACATTTGTAAAGCCTTGCCAAAACACATCCATGTGCCAAACTTTGCATGCACATTTAGGACCCTATTCACAAAATTTCAAAAAGAAATAAATAGTTCAAAAGTTGTTTCAAGCTGTTTAAAAAGCGGATAAAATGGATGTAAGCAGATAAAATGGACCCAAACACAATAATTGATTTCAGTGTATAAGAAAAACAAATAACACTTCACAATTCATTTATGTAACACTCAACTTTAAGTGAGTGTAATATCTAGAAATTCCACCAAAATCAAAACCGGTCTCTACCTGAGGGCCTCCGATGACAAAGCGACCACTGGGCTGCAAGTGATAAATGGTATCGTCGTCCAGATAAACAGAGGGCACCACAGATTTAATGACTTTATCTTTAAGAGCATCACGCATCTCATCAAGGCAGATGTCTTCATCGTGCTGCACAGAGATGACAATAGTGTGGACTCGCACCGGCAGCATGGCGCCACGCTCCTGTCTGTACTGCACAGTAACCTGTTTTCAAAGAGTCGTGTTGCACTGTCAGGAAATGCAGTCTTCACAAGTACCTGCATGCAAGCACTTCTAGCTATGCAAGCTCAATTTCACACATTTTTGTGTTTCGAATTGTTGTTCAGCAGACCTGAGTCTTGGAGTCCGGCCGGAGCCAGGGCAGGGTGCCGTTACGCCGCAGTTCAGCCATCTTGGCATTAAGTTTGTGTGCGAGCACGATAGTGAGTGGCATGCATTCCTCTGTCTCATCAGTGGCATAACCAAACATTAGACCCTAAATAAAGCACAAAACAGAACATATTAATACTGAAATGTTATTAAAAGAATATTTACAGTTCTAGGACTGCACTGACTTACCTGGTCACCGGCCCCAACGTCCTCTTCATTGCGGTCCAAATGAACTCCCTGAGCGATGTCTGGAGACTGCTGCTCCAGAGCCACCAGGACATTACAGGTCTTATAATCAAAGCCTATGGGTTCAAGAGAGAGAATTTGGAAGAGTTTATTGCCCATTCATCTGCTCCTATTTCAATTGCATTACAGTAAAATCTCCACACATCCAGTTACACTACTCTTCAAAGGTTTGGGGTAATTCACTTTTTTTTCTTTTTGAAAGAACTTTTATCAGCATAGGTGCATTAAAATGATCAAGACATTTATAATGTTACAAAAGATTTCTATTTCAAATAAATGCTGTTCTTTTGAAATTTCTATTCAAAGAGAAAAATGTATCGGTTTCCACATAAATATGAAGCAGCAAAACTGTTTTCAACACTGATAATAATCAGAAATGTTACTTGATCAGCATATTAGAATGATTTCTGAAGGATCATGTGACACTGAAGACACTGAAAATTCAGCTTTGATCACAGGAATATTAAAATATATTCAAATACAAATAAGTTATTTTAAAAATAGTTATAATATTTCACAATATTACTATAATCCAATATTGTAATAATTTAGTTACATTATGTTGTTTCCGTATTTGTGATTAAATAAATGCAGCCTTGGTGAGCAGAAGAACTTCTTTCAAAAACTCTTGCCAACTCCAAACATTTGAATAGTAAATGCTGCAGCATGTATAATAATATGTATCCTCAAACCAACCCTTGGATGAGTCGTCATAGCCAATGTGTTTAATGGTGTCACGGACCACCTTTTGATAATCAACAACAGCACGAGACGTCACCTCTCCTGCCAGCAAAATCATTCCAGTCTTGGCTACAGTTTCTAGAAAAAAAAGAAGAACAAAAAGACCATGAAACATTCTTATTCATGATTTTGGAAAAGGACACATGCAAAATATTCAGGCAAGCTCAATGATTCTGAAAATCCACAGAAATCAAAGTCAACATACCGCAAGCCACTTTTGCATCTGGGTCTTGCTTCAGGTGAGCGTCCAACACGGCATCACTTATCTGGTCACATATCTTATCTGTACAATGAAAACAGGAACATTCATTACTATTCTATATAGATTTGTCAAAATCCACACTGCATTTGCTTGTTATCCATCAGTTGTGCTTGAGAATTGACTCGCGCCAAATACACTAAGCTTAATACAAATAAGGAACAGGAGGCAAAAAAAATCTGCAAACATTCAAAAAATAACAGCTTATATAATGTTCATGGTTATTTCACAAACAACATAATAAAAGCACAGCACAATAAAAAAAAGTCAGTTATAAAACTACATTATAAAAGTAGTATTTCATCTGTGGTCTTTACGGTTCACATTTACACGGACCAGTATTTGAAGAATAAATTATGACTTTTCATTGGTACATACAACTTAGCCATGAATTTATTTATTTATTCATGCAAATATATATCAATTTTGCTCCAACAAAAGTTTGTATCGTCTATGATCCAGTCACTTGCTATTCTGTATTCTAAGGTACAGTTGTTCTGAAGTCCAGTTTTCTCTTAAATTCAAGAAACGTTTTATTTTATTTTATTATTTATTTTTGACTGGCTGTTTAACTATAATTACCAAACTGAAACTAAAATAGATTAAAAAATATATATTTTGGAATATAAGTTGGAACTTGCTAAAACTAAAACTAAACTGAAATTTAAAGTGTCTGAACGTTTTAAAATGCAAAACTATAATAATTTTAGCGTGATTTTTTTGGAGGAGCAGGGGAGGTTGGGCTCCCAGTCTTCACAGTTCACGGTGGGCGGAGTCTGCGCTCAGACGCATGTTTGATCCTCCGCGCAACGCGAGGCTGCGTCTCAAACCCTGCTGATCTGCGTACTTAGACTATCTTTATGGGCATGAGAGGTGTTTGCAGTGTCAGCTGAGATGAGTGTGCATGTGTTTGAGATCAGCTGAACGCGACTATTGCGCTTAAAATGCAATCTAGGATGGCCGCTCACTAGTTTTTGACACACAGCCACAGTATAATAGTTTTCAAGTCTACAGCGCATCATAGTACATAGAGACGCAACGTTCATTTAATCTGAGTTATATTAATTTAAATGTTTCCAAACAAAGCAAATACAAAGTTATTTTAGTAAAAATATGGATACAAAAAAAAAAATCTAATAAGAATAATAATGCGACAGTACAGTGCGAACAGGTGCTGTTATATAATGAATAGCCTACTGTAAAGTCGCCCAAAGTTTGTTTGGACGTTTTACCTGGATGCCCCTCTCCAACGGACTCCGATGTAAACAAGAAGCAGTCCTCTTCAATAAGAGAGCTGTGGAAACCGTTGATCTCTCCGTTCATCATTTTTAATTTCTCTTTTGCTGTATCTCGTTTGGAAAGCGCAGAAGTGTCACCCCTCCGAGGAACGTGAGAGTATTTATGGAGCGGCCCGCCTCGCGTCATGAGGGGCCCGCACTCATTCGTCCTCTCAGGGGACAGGACGATACCATATCGCGAGGAGGGGGTTTGGCACAGAAATCTGTGGTGCAGGA
Organism: Spinibarbus caldwelli; assembly: GCA_039654775.1. Taxonomy (NCBI): domain Eukaryota; kingdom Metazoa; phylum Chordata; class Actinopteri; order Cypriniformes; family Cyprinidae; genus Spinibarbus; species Spinibarbus caldwelli. The sequence goes on along the minus strand of CM077222.1, from coordinate 11,549,036 downwards.
TGGTAATGTGTCATCATGACGTAAACTTGCATGGGATTGCGTCTAAAGTCCATGATACATTATAACAAACACTTGAAAACATCATTAAAAAGGTACGAATTTACACAGACACACGGAAAAATATATGCCTACCTTTACTTTTATGGTAGTCTATGTAAATACATTTTTGAAAAATTATATTTTATTCATATTTTATTCTGTGTCCTCTGTAGATTCAAAATGGCATGAATAGACATCAAAAGGGCAAAAACAATGAGATTTTTTTTTTAATCTCCAATCAATTTTTAGGTTTCAGGATGTTTTAATACTAAACTTTGTTTAAGGATGATTCTCAACTATGTTATAAAATATATAACAAAATTATTTGATATGCCATTTTATTTTATGCAATATGTGTGTAAAAAATTTCCATAAACTGGTTTTCCCATTAAACACAGTGTATCTATACACTGTATCTAATTTGGATAGTAATCTGTTGCGGAGTAATAATTGGCCAGATTTTCATAATAATATCTACTATTTCATAACATAATTTATATATAATTTATTTTCCTATTCAATTGTTATGCCTCACAGAATGCATAATAAACATGCTTTTAGTCCTGGTGTCCTCTACAATGGACATGTATGAAATGATGTCCTGTTTCAGGAAGTCATATTTGAATTTGAAAACCCATAACATTTTCCTGAGATGTTGCTTTATGGCAAACAATCTGAAAATTATTCAGATTTAAATGACAATTACAAAATATAATCATATTTCCATAAGGATGTAAAATATTTCACTAAATTAAATTTAGCCATTTTAAAGACCTAGGAGAGGGAGTGTTCATGGTGAAACTTCCAAACATTTTGTATCTCTAAAAAGCCCTGAATGTGCTCCGTACAGGACATCCAGACTTAAAACTGTGACATGTGAGGTCTCAGAGAAATTCACTGAAATAGAATGTCCACTGCAGAGGCAAAAACTCCATAGCTGGGTCTCAGGAGGATATGAACAAACTTGTTGATAACAACCAAGACTCGAAAACATCATCAACCACTACTTGTTATGGTTTCACAAACACTTTTAATATAGCCTATATGCTAGTACTGCATTAACAATAAATTTGTCTGATTACCATGTTTTTGAACATGTACTATGGTAGGCTATATTCTTTGAAGTTCATTGGGGTATTATGTAATCAACATGAGACACAAGACTTAAACCATCATTAATCGTTACTTGTTATGTTTCACACACACTTTAAGACGCTATACTGCATTAACCAAATGTGTATGCTAATTACCATGTTTTGGATGTTTGGTACCATGGTAATCTTATTCTTTGAAGAACATTGGAGCATCATGTAAACAACATGGCATATGGATATGAAATCCATGTGACACACTCTTAAGCAACCTGTGGTGATAACAAACACCATTAACAATAACTAGTTACAATTTTACACATATATGATAATGGACTAATAGGTTACTACAAAAACAGAACATACCAGAATGCACCATGACAAAATCATGAGTACCATATTTTATTATTTGACCTTGGAGTGTCATGGAAATGTCATTGTATATGAATATAAAATCCATGTGAACACACAGTCTTGTGCAACTTGTGGTGATAACAATGAACACTCAAAAACACGATTAACCATAATGTTGGCTTCAGAGAGAAACCAAAATGCAATTACTAGAGATAAAGTGGATGCCCTACAGCTTTAGCTCCTTATCAGCTGTCCTGATGTGATTTGAAGAAAGGTAAATTGTACGTCTGCTTCTTACTAAAACGTTGTCTCTTTTATCGAAACGGCCAAGAGGAGAAAGAACATTGTCAATTTCTGCCCATTATGTCTCAGCGCTGAAAAAGGACATGTAACTGAAGCAAAATTACAGTTCGCTAAAGCACCGATATTTATCTAAACTGAAGCCATCTCTGAACATTAGCTTGTCACATCCTCACAAATGAGCTTCCTAAACAGAAAAAAAGTTATTTTAAATTGCAATATTTTCACAATATTACTGTATTTTGAAGTAAATGCAGCCTTGGTATAAGCATAAAAGACTTGTTTTAAAAACATTTAAAAATCGAATCAGTGTGTGAACAAAATGGGATATTTTGAAAAATGTTTATGAATGTTTTCCATTTATTGAAAGTTACCATAAAGGGAAAAAATCAGTAGTCCACATTATGTGTGTAATATGTTACAAATCTTTTGAAGCCATACTTAAATGATCTGAAATTCAATCTCAAATTCGATGCACTTCGACTTTTCAAAATTTCAAAACATTTTTGAATGAATTATTATAAACCAAGAAACAAGTTAGGCTACAACAGTTAAGATCAAGTCATGATACCTCATGCGTGTTCCTCATCTGACACTTGATGGATACCAAAGTGCAATGGTTATAGTCCATACACTCTATTACTGTTTAGAAGATAATAATACAGGTCATTAGACTGAACCATCACCTAGAGATAAAAAATGGAAGCAATTAAAGCCTACAGAATTTCATTCAAAACTACTATGATGAACTGTATACTTGAAATTGATATATTATCATTGCAGTAATGTGTGATATTTGCCACATTCCATTAGGGTTTATTTTCTTATATAATTTTGTTTTTAGGATGAATTATAGCCCATAAATATTCTTGAGATTTGAGCAGAGGCGGACAAAGTACACAACTCCATTACGTGAGTGACAGTACAGATCCTGCTGGTCAAATATTACTCCATTACAAGTGAAAGTTGTAAAGACAGATTTTACTTAAGTAAAAGTACAGAAGTGCTTGCTTTTAAAAGTACTTAAGTACCAAAAGTAAATTTCCTTTTTTATGTCAATGCACTATTTTATTATTGTTGTATGTAAAACTTGCAATACCTCTGAAGCAACTTACAATACATTAAACCTACTGACACATTAATACACTGACTAGCTTGTAGTATTTTTGGAATAAAGAGCTTTTAGAATGTTAAAAACCTATGGGGAAAAATATATATTTAGCACCCCTACCCAACCCCACAAAAGCAGGATGGTAGTGATCTCACACAGCTCTGACAGTGTGTGCACACATCTATGTGTAGCCATTCATCCACATTTGAACAGAGTGGACAGTGAAATTGCTGTAAATACAGAGTGATAAGGAAGAAAAAAAATCAAACCTGCTTTAAAACCCAGCAACACAACTGTAGCTGTATAACTTTACAACAGCAACACTGCTTTAACAAAAAAGCAAAACAGCAACACTTATTTGACATCAAAACAAAAATTTCTAATATATCAAAAACTAATCGCTCTCGCTGTACTTTGATGTCACACACAGAACAGTCTGTGCAGTGCTGCTTCAAGTCCAATGCCTATTGTGTTTTAATAGGAGACACACAACAGTTCTTCTGTGGCTTTATAGGTAGTATTTTTACCAACACAATTTAGCAAAATCAGACAATATTGTGTCTAATATATACCACATTATTAACTATTAATAATGTTATATGTCATTATTATTATTAAATTGTTGTAAATAAATATCACATTTGCAACTGGTCAGTGTTAAAAAATGCTGGGAATTCACTTCATGTAGCTCTACAAGAGTGATTACTGATAAACTGTCTGAAACAAAGAAAGTCACATTTTAGAGAAGAAAAAAAATCACCCACTGACTTTCAAAGCTGCTACATAGTAACGACTTTCTACTTCGAAGACCTTGATAGAAATGTAGTGGAGTGAAAACTACAATGTTTGTCTTTCAAATGTAGTGAAGTTAAAGTCATAAGTTTCCAGAAAAAATAATGCTCAAGTAAAGTACAGATACTCAAAAAGTGTACTTAAGTACAATACTCAAGTAAATGTACTTAGTTACTGTCCGCCTCTGGATTTGAGAATTAGACAAATCATTTTAGAACGATTGTCAAAGATTGGCATTTTTCTGTATCATCATAGATTTACCCTCTGCAATCCACCATTCTTATGTTATTCCTGTCAGTATTAACACTTCTGATGAATCAGACTGCAAGTAAAGACTGACTAACAGACACGACACACATTTTACTTTGGAAATCTGTTATGTCATATTAGAGCAACAATTCAGATTCAAATGCAATCCTAAACTGATGATGACTCAGATTTTTTGCATTCAATATGACGCATGAAAAGACAGATTTTCATATCAGACTATGTGTGCCCTTACTCGGTCAGGATGAGACAGCAGTTTATAGACACAAATCTCCCGCACAATGGCACTGCTTAATACCACACCTCTCAATCCAGCCAACTATTGCATCAGAAACGAGCAACAAACACTGATATAATCGCACACTTATACTGTATATACAGACATTTCCGTGATAACAGTTGTTATGCCCAGGTTGTTTTTCTTATCAATCTCCCTGTGAATTAGCATTACATAACACTGAGGGAAGTTTTCTTTAGTTATGTTATGTTATGTTATATGAGGCAAACTCTGTTATTCAACACTGATGACTAACAGTTTTAATTCACTCAAAGACAAGTCTAGTCTTGTGGATTTGATAATGTAGTTTCATTCACAACATGTTTGTTTCATCTTTACAATGGTAATGCATCAGAACATGTAAATCAGAGCACTTTACTGTGTCACCCTCCAAAACCATGCATCTTGTGTTGGCTACTTCCATCAGGATAATGCACCCATGTCACAAAACTCCAATCATCTCAAACTGGTTTCTTGAACATGACAATGAGTTCACTATACTCAAATAGCCTCCACAGTCACCAAATTTCAATCCAGTGGAGCTTTTGGGATGTGGTGGAACAGGAGATTCACATCCTGGATGTGCAGACAAAAAAAAATCTGCAGCATGTTATCCTGTCAATATCAGAGGAATGTTTCCAGCACCTTGCTATGAAGAATTAAGGCAGTTCTGAAGGCAAAATGTGGTCTAATTTGGTACTGGCAAGGTGGTAAAAGTAAGTGAACTTTACCTTATTTCTTGGATGATTAACAACTGTTTTTAATGAGATACATGAGATACAAGGCTCTTGTTTGTCCTGAGCAGTTAAACTGCATGCTATTCTTCAGAAAAATCCTTCAGGTCCTTCACATTCTTTGGTTTTCCAGTATATTTGAGCCTTTCATAACCATGACTGACTGATTGATTTTGAGATCCATTATTTCACACTGAGGACAAATGATGAACGTTTGACATAGTCCTGTAAACACATGAATTCAATAAAGACATGAAAAATTATAATTGTTTTTGTGTTTATTAGCATAAGCACAATGTGTTTGTTTAAGAGTGTTATTTTGATTAATATTTTATGAACAGTTAATGCAGAAAACTAACCAATGCAAATGGGTTCACATACTTTTTCTTACCATTGTAAATATATTATCCCATAAGATGACCATATTACTTCTAATGTGGGGCGAGCAGGTTCACTTGGCCATTTTTTATTTTAACTTAATATTTCTATGACCTTGGACTGTGTATGATTTGTTCTCTCAACTCCAGAGAACTTCATGTTGTAGTATGTTGCAAAGAATGGTTACTGAAAGGTCACAGGTTAGAATTCCAAATGTAGCGATACTTGAGCTGTTGGCATTGTGTCCTTAAGAAAGGCTCTTAACCAGAGGGACTGTAATTAGTGATCCGTAAGTTGTTTTGGATAAAAGCTGCTGCTAAATGCCTGAATTCTACTTGCTTCTAATGAATGCAGGAGTGGCTCAGTGTTGGCCTTTCTCAGAAGCACTGTCCTTACTGTGAAATCCTTTTTTAAGCAAATCAGATCTTTGGTAACACCTTAAGCAGCTATTTAGTCATGTAAGCTGCTTTCTACTTGAATGTGGAAAGACCAGAATTTTCAAAACATGTCGAATCAAATTGCCAGTAAAATACAGTGGTACCTCCTTTGTGTAATCTCTCAAGTCAATTTGAATATTTCTCCTATTTCAAGTAAACAAAAAATGTGTTCTTAGAACATTTTGCTAAGTTATGAAAAACATTATTTCTGAATTTCTCAGAATGTTCAAAATGTTGAGTTTAAAATTGTTCTAAAAACTGTGAACATTACAAAAAATAATAATAATAATAAATTAAATGGACAGAATGGACAATCCTTATTTTAATGGAATATTGCAGTGCTTTAAATGATTTATCCATGAACATGATTTTTTTAAAGTCTGTAAATGACTTGAGTAAATGACTCAAAACTTTCCATCTGTAAATAGCAAATTTGCACTTTCATCATTTTATCTATTGATATGTTTTCTCTATATTTTTTAATACCATATTGCTATTTTTATTTATTGTCTATTCTCTTATTTTTCTATTACCATTACTAGAAGAACATTTATTCAGAATGTTCTGTGAATGGAGTGTGATTCAAACATATGATAATAATGAGAGGAAATACAGAACCCCTGCAACGTAACTGATTGAACGGCAACGACTTTAAGAGGTGCAAGATCCTGCAATTTTACTCACAGATTGCAGTTTTGTTCACTAAAATTAATTTTTCATTAAACTAAAATGTTTTGTTGTTGTTTTCAGTAATTATATAGCAGAATTTGATTTTGTGAATGTGTAGTGTTGATTACCTTACTACACTATACTGTTCAAAACCAAAACACCTCCAAAAGTATAAATAATAAATGATAAAGAAAATAAAGCCTGCTGGAATGCAACAACTCTCATTCTCATTACGGCAATGAAAAATAATAATAATGCATTGTTATTAAAATCACAAAGTTCATTCAATTGTAGGTTTACAGTTTTGAATGAAATTCTGCAGACTTTAATTGCTTCCATATTTTATCTGTGGGTCTAGTGACTTGTATTATTATCTTCTAAACAGTAATAGAGTGAATGGACTATGTAACAATTAATGACATAACCATTGCACTTTGGTATCCATCAAGTGTCAGATGACGAACACGCACGAGGTGTCATGACCTCCCAAACTTGTTTCTTAGTTTATAATAATTCAAAAAATTCTGAAAAATGAAAATGTTCTCATCCTGACAAATCCATTGAACCAGATACAGGAAACAAGAAAAAGATCTGCATAAAGATTCTTCAAAATGTGTTGTTTACCCAACCATTTGAAAATTTTGAATTGGTAAGATTTTTTTTTAATGCTTTTAAAAGAAGTCTCTTCTGCTCACCAAAGCTGCATTTATTTGATCAAAAATACAGTACAAGATAGTAATATTGTGAAATACTATTACAATTTTAAATAGCTGTTTACTATTTGAATATATTTTAAAATGTAATTTATTTCTGTGATGCAAAGCTGAATTTTCAGCATCATTAGTCCAGTCTTCAGTGTCATGCGAGCCTTCAGATATCATTGTAATGTGCTGATTTTGCTGCTCAACAAAGATTTTTATTATTATCATCATCATTTTAATATTTTTGTGAAAACCTTTTAAAGGATTCTTTGATGGACAGAAGATTCAAAAGAACAGCATTTATTTGAAATAGAAATCGTTAGTAACATTATAAATGTCTTTACTGTCACTTCAATGTCCTTGCTGAATTATTTCTTTTAAAAAATGTCAGTTGACCCTAAACTTTTGAGATGTTGAGTAGGTTATAAATTGTCTTCATGAAACAGTAATAAAAATATTCCACTTTCAAAAGGATTTATTTTCATTTTGACACCAATATTTGACAGTGGTCTAAGCCAAGACACCATTATACAACAACAACAACCAAGAACAGTGATTCACAAGTCTACCAAATCGATACATTCTGCTCAATACAAGTCCAAAAAAGTGTTTTGTTATAATCAAGGTGAATATAAAGCAAACGGCAATGGGTATGTGACGTTTGCTTTAATGAACAATAAAGATGCAGAACTGAAAAATCTTAAAGGAAAATAAAATTATAAATTCATATTCTCCATATAATCATAAATCACCTTCTTCATAATGATTTATAAACGAACAGGCTGACCAGCAGAATCTGACATGCTCATAATGGCATGAATAGGAAAATAAATATAATCTTAAAGTTTCTTCTCTGTTTTGGCACTGATTGTCATCTGTTCTACATACTGGATCTATATACCCACATCTCATCTAATAACAATCATTGCGCTCATTTCAGCTAATAACATTCCCTTCGCATGCTTATATATATTAATTTCTCAGAATAAAATAATAATAATTGAAATAAAAATGCATGACAACTAAAATTATTCAAAGTATCCAACACTTGCACTTGCAAAACATTTATTTGGCTTTGAAAGGAAAGTGAATTTTCCAATACTGCATCTTATTCATATTAGCTTTTAAATTTTATATGGCTAATGGAGTATAAAAATATAAGGAGTATTAACACACCTGATCGTGGTTTTGGTTTCTTCTTGGTAATTCATAGTGTTGCAAATGAACTAGGTTTGAAGAAATCAGACATGAGAAGTGATGTGAGGGTCCTACGGAAAATAGAGATTACATATCTAAAACACATACAAATATCTAGAATTAAGTTGCCTCAACTTTGGTCAAAATGCCATTTTCTCGCTATAGACTTTTAACTTGCAGTATTTAATAAAAAGTATCTTGTTCCAGAATGCCAGATTTCAAAGATATTCCAACAGCAAACTATAAAGATTAGTTTAAAAACGTGTAGAATGTAAAAGAACGACTATTTCATGTCTTCCATCGTCCACATTTTCATATTCCATCTAGAAGTGACACTTCTCGACACCTCTACAATATTGAAAGGTGGCAGACAGCACGATACTTTGAATATCCATGACACGTCCATGCAAAAACATATACACTGACACGCTTATACTCTCACTCAGCTAACCATGTAAACAGTGAGACGGCACGCCACGTGTCCTAAGGCTAAGTAGTCATAGTACAAAATTTCTATGGGTTACGAACTACTAATCCAATAGATTACGATATCGGAGCACTTAGTAGAGCCCTGTAGACGACGTCAAAACAGATACCGTGACCCTGGAAGGGTCGAACTGGAGACAAAAAGACAAGATGAGGAATGAGAGAGGAGAGGAAACACAGAAAGGAGAAGAGATGTATAGGAGACGAGAGATCTTACCATGTAGGATAAATCCTAGAAAGCCCTAGACAACACATATGCTAGGATTCCTACCACAAGTACAGTCATGACACAATACTTGGCACAAATCAGACTAAAGATCAGATAGAAACCATGCAATCATCGTTTAAAGTCAACATGAAACCAAAATCGATGCTGTTTGCACAATTCTGGATTGTGTGTTCCCCGACAGTAATTTGCACCGATGAAACAACTGAAAGTCATTCGGTGAAAATGCTGTCAATGCGATAAAATTGAGCTGAGTTTAACTTCATATAAATATGCAGCAATGTGATGTTGAGTTGTCTGTTACAGTCGCATAATACAGGAATGCCTGGTTTGGCAAACTCCAGTGATTTAAGCATGAACGAGCATGAGTATTTATTTTTTCAAAAACTCTTTAGAATACTGAGTCGGGCCGAGTAACAATACAAACTTGTAGCCAATCAGCAGTAAGGGGCGTGTTTACTCATGATGCGGGGGAGAGAGCGCTCAGTGCACATGATGGACATTAGCCGAGCCGAGCGACAACAGAAAGATAGAGATGGCAGATAAAAAAACAAAAGAGGAAAACATCTGCGGAACAAAAGAAGGCTTACACCGTGTCTACACCGGACGTGACAGTTGTTGTGTCGCACCGCGCCGCAACAGCTAAAGTCTGTCTACACTGGACGCGACAAAGCAACCGTTGAAAATCATTTGTAATTTGTGTCAATAGGCTACGTCATAAATAGAACGTGGCAGCAGTTTACTGTCGGGGATTTGTCATGTCGAGCTGTGGCGCATCCAGTGTAGACAGCATCACTAATTATAATGAGTTCTATAGTATTTTGTTGCACCGCGCCGCTCGCGTCCGGTGTAGACACGGTGTTACGATAAGGCAAGAAGTAGGACCCGTGTAAATATCAGATCAGCTTTCCAGCGCTGGAGAGAACTCAAGGATTACGATCGGACGCCGAGGTTGCTTTGTTTCTTCTGGATAGGTGAGTAACATTGGTTTTGCTTTGTTTCACAGAACTATCGTTGCCTGGGTTGCGTACGTATGTGTGGGGCGGAGCTATCAAAATAGGGGCGAGACTCTTTTGGGGTAGGGGTGTGTTTGTTTTGGTGATTTGAAATATCAACATTGGCTACCAAAAATCACTTACCCCACCTTTAAGGGGCTGTTCACACAAAATGCCTTTTGCATTCCACTGCACTTCTTTTCCAATGTTTTTCGACATAAACTTGCACTAGACTGACATTTTTGACTATTGCAATCGAATTTTGCAACTTTTGCAGCAACTCACACAACACAGCATTCTAAACACATACAGTAGCATTCAAGTTAAAAGTTATTCATGTCTCTAGACATTGCGTTTCTTCATCCCACGTTCTATGTGAACCAGCCCTTATAGCGCAAAAGTCACTGGTGAATGCAACATTTAAAAAATGTTTTTCTTTGTATTCTTTCATCAAATTGTAATATTAAGCTTGTAGGAAAGTACCATTAGGGCTATTTACACAAAATGCATTTTTGCATTCCACTGTACTTCTTCTTAATTTTTTTCCTGTGTTAACCTGCACTAGATGGACGTTTGTACCATTGTGCTCGCATCTTTTGCAGCGTCTCGCACATGACACGGCATTCTAAAAATGCAGCACTCAAATTAAAAGTCGTTCAACTTTTAAAAATGTGTCTAAACTTTGTGCTGTTTTTTTTGTGTTGTTGTTGTTGTTTTAATTCCATTTTAATGCCCTGTGCCTCATAATTTGTAAATGCCAAAACTCATTCTGTGTGAAACAGCCCTTATAACATTGGTGGAGCCACTGGTGAGCATTACATTTAAAAATGTATTCGTATTCTTCGATGAAAGTGTATTAAAAAATTAGTATGATTGCATCTTAAGGGGCAGTTTACACAGAACCTTTTTTTGCAATCCACTGCTCATCTTGTCCATTGTTTTTTGTATGTAAACGTGAACTAGACAGACGTGTTTGTTATTGTTGTGCTTACATCTTTTACAGTGTCTCACATATGACGTGGCATTCTAAAAATTTAGCACACAAGTTAAAATTTGTTCAACTTTTAAAAAAAACATCTCTCCAGACCTGTGTTTTTCCTAATTATACTGCCCTGTGTCTTGAATTTAATAACTTTTTAAAAACACATTCTGTGTGAAATGGCCCTTATAGTGCAGGAGTCACTGGTGAAATTTACCTTAAATGTTTGTCTTGATGTTCTTCCATTAAAGTAATAAAAATTAAGTTACTCTGAACGTACCTTTAAGGGGTTGTTCACATAGAATCCGTTTTTGCATTTTGCACTAGACGTACATGTTTGACCTTTACTCTCATGTCTTTTGCAGCGTCACACACATGACACTGCATTTTAAAAAGCAATACTCATATTACTCAAGTTAAAATTGTGCTTTTTTCATTCTGCTGCCCTCTGTCATGTGTTCTTAAGTGCAAAACCACATTTTATGTGAACAGGCCCTTATAGTGCAGGAATCACTGGTCAAATTTACATTTTTCTTTATATTCTTCCATTCAAGTGTAATAAAAAGTTAGTATGAATGCACCACGGAGCCATTCACACAAAATGCATTTTTGCATTCCACTGCACTTCTTTTCCATTGTTTTCTACATAAAGATGCACCAGATGATGTTCCTGACAATTGTGCTCACAGAACACATTTTTGCATACCACTGTACTAAGACGGACGTTTTTGACTGTTGCACTTGCATCTTTTGCAGCATCTCGATCATGACACAGAATTCTGAGTTGTGCATCTTTTAAAAACGCATCCCTGAATCATTTTGTTTCCCACTTTTCTGTCTTGCGTTTTTAAACACAAAAATGTGTTCTGTGTTCATTCACTGGTGAATGTTACATTTAAAAAATGCCTTTCTTCATATTCTTCCATAAAAGTCTAATTATTTGCTCCACCTCTGATAATACATTTCTTTTTCAAATGATGTCACAAAGCACCAGCCAATAACACCCACTTTTCACAATCCAGTCAATTCCTGATTGATAAAAATCAAGCACGTCTTGCATTTTCTTTCATTGACTATCCTGTTTCATTCTAAAATACATGATGCAAAATTGGTTTGTGAACGGCATTTCATGTTGACTTTAAACTAGCAGGTCAAGGAGCTGGACATTACTTTGAAATTATTTTTGAGAACGTTAACCACAGGAACATAACGACACAGCAGTCACAACTTTGAGAGCAATAGACTTCATCATTGTCCTATAATATCGTAAAATGCTAACAGTTGGTTAAGATGGTAATGGACATGGATAATATACAAACTCTACTTTACTTTACCGAGTGCAGCTTTAGCCAAGAGTCGTCCCTTTATGTGTGTCTGCAAGAACCTGAGGAGAGTAAATATATGCATTTTCAGAGCATGTGTATTGTTATCAAACACCTTTCCCTGGCATAATAATGATGACAGCATGTCACCTTCAGCAGGGTGTTCTCGACATCCTCTGTGGCAAGACACTGTAAAGTCACGAGCTCTGTTCCAAATCCTAGTGAACTGCCTCGCTCTCTGCTGTCTACATAAGCAGTGTCCTAAACGAAATGTAAGTCTTTTAATGCACCACTTCCCATGAGAAACCTGACTAATGCTTACAGTTGATTACCTCAGATAGAGTCTGAGGTTATTCTGATGTAGCAAATTACATAGCACACATAAATATTGCCTGAAATAGTCACTGAGATAGAGCTGTTTTACTCCATTATTTTCAGAATTGATTAATATTTGAAAATATTTATCAGTATTTTTCACATTGCAGTCTGGGATTGCCCAATTCTTGAGGGGTGAGTCTGGTGCGAGTCGATAGCTATGTTTCCATCCACCTATTTTGGGGTATTGCATTAAAAAAAAAAAAACACACACACATGATGGAAATGCCAAGATGCGCAAAAATTCTAAAAATGTATGCTATCAATTGAGGCAGATACATTTTTTTTATCTGATAAGAAAACGTGCATAAACTATGAATAAATTCCTTGATATGCATCAAAAAAGTCAAGTGACTTTGCACAATGAGATGGCATAACTGGACTAACCAGTGGACCGATCTTGCTGCACAGCGTCTGAAATGTTGTTTTAGTCATTCTTAAAAGCTTGAGCCAAAGTCTGTCGCCAAAGTGGTTCGCTATGATAACCTTCCAGAACTGTCTTTCACAGTTGTATTTCCAAACAGCAGGCATCCGCCTCAGAATGCAGGATGGCATGACTGTGTTTATTGCATTTTGTCTGCGTGCTTTGAGCTGTAAGTAATTTATTTGATGAAAAAGGCCCACAGTGGCTTCTACTACTGCAGCAAATTACCTTTTCTTAGTGATATGTGGCACCAGTTTTCAGGAAGTTACGATTTTGTTCTCTTCGTCTCGCTGGATGGAAATGGTGCTTTACTCATAAAAGTTTTGTGCGTTATTTCAATTTTGCGCATAAATTAAATTCGCAACTTTGGGTGGAAACATAGCTAATGATACCTAGATAGGCAGCTCAACTAGAGTTTGGAACAGAGCACTGGAAAACCTAGTGGATCTGCTCCAGTGAATCCAATAAGAACCAGAATTGTGTTCTGTTGTGCATTAAACCCTGGTTGATTCTGGAAAACCAAATCCATGAATCACATATTATTGTGCATGTACATCTAAGATTATTTCTTAGTGTTTCAGATTTAGTCTTGTGCAGTTAGAGAGGAATAGGAGAAGAAGAATATGAATAGAATGACTACACAGAACAGGCACAAACAATTTAGTCTGCCCTCTTGTGTTTGCTGGAGGGAGCCACATACTAAACGCTTACTTCTGCCCTGCAACATATAAGACAACATCTCCAAACAACATCACAGGACAGTAAATGTACAACGACATCACAGACCCAGCAGAAACCTGCGACCCCAGCCTCAAGCTGATATCTTTCTCCAGAAAAGGTGCTGAGCTTAGCTAAGGTTCCTCTGGCTTGGTTGCATCTTTTCCTGAGTTAGAGCTGTCATCCGTAGCGACGGGATCAGCGACGGGGTCAGCGAAGAAGCCAGCGGTCCCACCGGCCGGCCTGCTGGAGCTGGAATGTGCAGAGGTGTCTTTGGAGTGCGGTTTGTTGGGGTTTGCTGTCTTCCCTTCGGCTCGTCTGGAGCTCCAGCTGCTGCTCTGCTTCTCTTCAGTCTCAGGGATGGAGTCACAGGAGTCGCTCTTCTTCACCTCATCATCAGACGTGAAGTCGGAGCTGTCAGACGGACTCAGACCAGCTGCGGCGGATGCTGGCAGTTGAATCTTAGGTGATATTAAAAGACAAGAAACATTAACTTAATTTTAAAAATCTGTGGCATTTATATAGTATATTATACAATTTGTATTTTGAATTAGCATTTATTTTCATCTTTTGAGTTTTCATATTCATTTTAGTTTACAATTCAGTAATTTTTGTGAACATTTGTCATTTTGATGTTTGATTAATTTTTCTATTTAACATTTTTTTTTTTTTTATAGAAAAATGTACCATTAATATAAAATATAAGATATATTCACATAAAAGATTCCAATAAATCTACCATTTATTGAACATTTAGACAAAATATATTTTTAAAAATCTCAAAAACGTCACATAAAATGTATCATATTTGATACATCAGGCTTTTATGGTGCATATAGTGTGATATTTTGTATTGTGCAGACCTGCTTGTACACACTGTACAGCACTTTGGATCAATTTATATTGTGTTTAAATGTGCTTTACAAATAAATGTTGTTTTTGTTGTTGTAGAATATGGAGCTCATACTTGAGGAGGAAAAACAGCAAAAATATACATTTGGTGCACATGCTGATATCTATATGGACAAAAAGTCGGATGAAATACGAATAGCTTATAATGTAAACCAAAGGGATCAGACTACTTACATAAAAGTTGTCCCTCTTTACCTCTCAATAATGTCTTACTGAGATTTTTATTTAAATGTATAACATATTATGCAAATATGTAATATTTAAATGCAAAACCTATAATACAATACAAGCCTGATGGATCATATTTTATATATTTTAACATGATTATTTTAAAATGATGTATGGAAAATCAAGTAAACCTAAATTGCTTCAGTCCAGTAAGTGTTCATATTAAAATCTTACTAACAATTAGCAACAACAACAAAAAGTTATTCTTACGACCGAAATCTTATTTTATTTCAGTTAGTTCCAAAACCAATATTTAAAATTTTTGTTTGAGTCTTTTAACTTTTACATTTACATTCAGCTTTATTTAAACAGGAAAAGTAAAGTTGGCACACCACAGCTCCAAAAGCAGAAAAATATCCATCTATGTTCTCACCACAGGTGACACCCCGAGCCTAAACGCTCTTCATCATTTTAGGTTTATTTCAAATTAAGAAAATACATTTAGTAGTTGATAACTGATTCAAACTTAAGAAAAACTTCAAGTATCTGAGAAGAGGTTTATGGTGCATATTTAGTACATGCTGGAATTAAAGAGTTAAAGAGACTGAGATTACCTGGAATGGCTCAGTGACGCCAACAATGGAGCTCATATTGTTGCTATAATAACCCAATATGAAGTCCCCAGAATCCTTTGGCAATTCTTCCTCGGTAAAAATCACCTGAAGGTTCCAAATCAAAAACTCTTAATTAAAATTCACAAGCTTCAATATGTGACTTAATGAACACAAGTGAATGTCTTTTTCTTGCAGCTAAATGGATGTATGATTTGCCCTTACTTGGTGCTCCTGTCTCAAGAAATCAGACTCTTCCTGCTTGGACCAAACATAACTCACATAGTCTTTATGATGTTTAAACCCAACCTGTGAAATTACATTTTTGTACTTAAAAACACAAATCAAGTGGCAAAATGTTATAAATGATATATATCTAAATGCTCAGAACTATTGAAATTAAGGAAATAACCTTGTAGAGACCAATCCAGTCCCAAGAGCTTCGACCAAAGTTGGGTGCCACCTTGAATTTGACCACTGCATCTGATATCTCTCTCCATTCATCCTCTACAAAAAGTGTTACTAAAGGCATGTCCACCCTATACGGAAACTGCAAGGACCATCACGTTAAACACATTGCACAAACTCAGCATGAAAGTTACTCTCAAAGTGTATACATTCATGACAGGTGAAATAGCAACCTAGTACATTCATATCAGTATTCAATGTGTAGCTTGGCATTAAAGGGGTCATATGATGCGATTTCAAGTTTTCCTTTCTCTTTGGAGTGTTGCAAGCTGTTTGTGCATAGATAAGATCCCTGAAGTTGCAAAGACTAAAGTCTCAAAACCAAAGAGATATTCTTTATAAAAGCTAAGACTCGACCACGCCCCCCTAAAACGGCTCATTCAAACACGCCCCCCACATCTCTACATCACGGTGTGGGGAGATTTGCAAAACACCGCCCAAATGTAAAAGCAAAGAAAGAAGGCGGAACTTTTATTCTTGCTGTAGTGTTGTTGCTGCCGCCGGTGCCATGTCCTGGAGACGCTGTGTTTCATTGTGAAAGCGAAAGTACTTTGTTTGGGCTTCCAAAAGAGAACACAACTAGAAATCAGTGGTTAAGTTGTATTTACAACACTGTTCCAGAACAGTTCAACCCAAATATTAGAGTGTGTGCAGCGAATTTTACGGAGGACTATTTCCTGAACCTGGGAGAGTAGCCTACAATGCTGGCTTGCACAAAGGCTGTTTTTATAAAGTGGGGCAATTCCAACTTTGCAAGGACTGTCTGGCGCTTCTGACTCACAGCCTGTAAGTACGTTTTCTTTTTTAAAGAATACTGACGATTCAAACGCGAGTTTTGAGCTGTGTAGAGTAGTGCTTGTTGTTTGTCATTTCTCCGATCACAAATGCAGACATGGTAATGTTTACGTGGTGCGATGCAACGCGACGCGTAAAAAACAGTGTAAGTCATTATAATCAGTAATTATGTCCCCACTGGATGCAACATATGCCTCATTTATAATGGGTTTTATTGTTTTTGTGTCGTTGCACTGGGACATGGCATCACAATACGGTAAGGGGCGTAACATTTCCGTCTCACGCTTGAGGTATTCGGCCAATCACAACGCACTGGATAGCTGGCCAATCAGAGCACACCTTGCTTCTCAGAACGATGAGCTTTGTAAAAATCGACGCGTTTCAGAAAGGCGGAGCATAGAGGAGCAACAATAATGTACAGTATGTGGAAAATAGTGTGTTTTTTGAACCTTAAACCACATAAACACATTGCATTAAACCAAATACATAAAATAATGTTCTTTTTAGCAACGTCATATGACCCCTTTAAGGGATTACTTCACCCAAAAATTAAATTTGTTGAAAATTTAATCAGCCTCAGGCCATGCAAGATGTAGTTTGTATCTTCATAGAAACAGATTTGTAGAAATGTAGCATTATATCACTTGCTCACCAGTGGATCCTCTGCAGTGAATGGGTGCCGTCAGAATGAGAGTCCAAACAGCTGATTAAAACATCACAATAATCCACAAGTAATCCACACGATGCCAGTCCATCAGTTATCTTGTGAAGTGAAAAGTTGCATGTTTGTAAGAATCAAATCCATCATTAAGATGTTTTTAACTTCAAACCAAAGCTACTGGCTAAAATACAGGTCCAAAATCCATAATAACGCTTCCTCTGGTAATAAAGTTCATCGCCTGTTGTCCTCTCACATCAAAATACACCCACATATTTGTTTAGAATTGTTTTGGACTGCATATTTCTCTCCTGATTCAGACGAGATGACTTTTTCACTGCAATAAGCAATATTATGTTAGAGGACTCTTATTTTAGCTGGAAGCAACAGTAATGATGGATTTGTTTCTTACAAACACACAGCTTTAGGCTTCACAAGATGTTAACTGATAGACTGGATTGGTGTAGATTACTTGTGGATTATTTTAGCAGTGTTTTTAGCAGTTGTCTGGACTCTCATTCTGACGGCACCCCATGGTGAGCAAATCTCAACGTACTCAATCTCTCGATATTTCATATTACCCAAAAAAAAGGAATTAGTCATTATAACTAGAGCCATGTTAGCGTGCTTACCTGCAGAGTGAAAATAGAGGAGACGGGCTTGTGGTCACTGATGGTGTACTCCATGTGACTGCGGTAAAAATGCTGTGACACACAAGTTCCGCTGGTTAGACCTGACAAGGAGCTGCGCTTCGACATGCTGTTGCTGACCTGAGCCATCGGCCTCAACCTCCAAAGAATACGATCAGTCCATGCTGGCTTACGCTTTTTTCCACTAAGAAAGATAAAGATTCTCTTAAATAACAATGCAATAATAACAGTAGCACTGCAGGAACTAAACACTACAGATTTGCAGGAACAGCAGCATATATTCGCTTATATAATGGAATATTGAATTTCACTCAGTCACTTTGAAAGAAAACTATGGAAGCTTGTTTCCGTCAGTGAATAAAAATTAAAAAAGGTAACTGCAACTTTATATCTTACAATTCTTACTTATTTTCTAGCAAGTGCGATTTTACAGCACGTCTCATAATTCTTACTTTTTGATGATATAAACTTGATACAAACTTTTTTTGTGTATAAACTTTTTGTCAGTTGTGTGTTTTAAAGTCAGAATTGCGAGAACTTGTAATTGTAAGAAAATGTCAGAATTGTGAGCTGACGTTTTTTCTCAGCACTGGAAATTATAACTCGCAATTGCAAGTTTTTATCTCACTTAGAAAAGAGGTCAAAATTGCTTGAAAAAAACTCACAATTGCGAGAAAGTGTCAGAAGAGAGTTCATATCTCACATTTCTGACTTTCTTAACATGCGATTGTGAGTTTAAATCAGAATTGTGAGATAAAAAGTTGCAATTATTATTATGATCTCTTTTTATTATTCAGTGGGGGAAACAGAAAACAGTTTATTGTACTATAAAATTCAATGTTTTAGAGGTCATATCTCCCTCCCCAGTCAAAAAAGAAACAGAAACAGCTTTTTCTGACAGCAAATTAATTTTGCAATTAAATAAAAAAATAAGACTGAGATTTGCTGCATAGTACATATCGCTTTATGTGAGTGTACTGCGTGTATGTGAAAAGAAAAAGAATTTTAGAAGCATGATTTCAAATGAAGAATTTATGGATCTAAATGCATTAAATTTCTTTACCTGGTATCATACGTGTCTGTACCCACATCAAACTTATACGTAGGAGGGAATTTAAGCGGCCCCTCGTGGAAGCCTTCAAGCACAGTCTCACTGTCTTTAGCCATGTTCAGCTGCAAGACACAGAGAGAGAAGATTCAAAGAGGACAAAACTACAATTAGTGTCAGTATTAATAATACTAGCACAGGGAAATATATAGGTTAAACAAACATTTATATTGCATTTTTTTGTCAACATCATGACCTAAACTAAAGGGCACCCAAATGCCTTGTACAAAACAGGCGCTCTGACTTCAATGGCATTTCATATTTTCATAAAATTGACAATCTTATCTGTGAAAGCATGGTCTTTGACATTTAGAGGGACTCACCTGGTCTTTTTCCCATAATGTGGACAGTTTGTTATTGTCAATGGCTGATTTCACAACTTGCATATCCAGTTCCTCGATTCGAAAGTTCAGGTCTCCAAACCAGAAAACCACACTGCAAACATTTGTCCATGAGTCAAATCATACAGTTTTCAATATAAATTTCAAGGTCATAAGGTTTGTTTAATTAACTTCCATCATGGATTGTGTCACCTTGGGCAGCGGGTCACATAATCATAACAAACACCACTAACCTGATCTCATGAGAAAACAACAAATCTTACAAATTGTTGAATTAAAATGCATTTGTACAATTTGCAGGAAAAAAGTAAATCTAACCATAATTAGAGCGTGAGCAGTTGGTACAATAACATACAAACGAGACATAAATTGACCACTAATTTGTCAGAAAATAAAATTCCCAATTTCTTTGTAGTAAATTAATTGGTCTCTTGGTAAAAGCAAGACAAACGATGCATATGCCATCATGGACAGATTGTGTGACAAAAAAAGCATGAACAGCACTGAACAATGTAAAAGAAACAATTAAAATATTTAACCTTGTCACTGCAATATCAAAAATATTATTAATTAATATTTTATTGTAGATACATGTTGTTTTATTTTAATTTTGCATGAAAAATAATGTCCAAAATAAAATCTGGAACCAGAGGCAAAAACAGTTGAGAAATGCGTCCCTGGAGGGAATTATAATACAACGGCACCATCTGTTGGTGAGATAAATAATTATGAATTATAATAATTGTGCAAAGAATTTTGACACACTTTCTTAAGATCCTGATGGGAATTAAATATAATTGCAGTAATAGCAATAATGTGTTTATACTTTAATTGTATAGTGAGTGAGTTAGAGAGAGTGAGAGAGAGAGAGAGAGAGAGAGTGTGTGTGTGTGTGTGTGTGTGTGTGTGTGTGTGTGTGTGTGTGTGTGTGTGTGTATGTGTGTGTCTTACTCGTGATCCAGGACGCCTGTAGCTGCTTGTCCTTCAAACTGCTGCTGCTGCAGGATGCTTTCAAAGTCCTCCATGCGCTGGTCTGAGTTCTCCATGTGTGCAGGCAGATGACAGTTCAAGAAACAGATCGAATGGCCAAACACGTTCATGCGAGCACTGACGCCCCCTTTATTCCCCTGCAGACCAAGGGGAAAATGCCTTATTCTGCATGACCATATTTTAGATCCCTTAAATCCTACCCCATATCTAATTTACTTGACAACTACCTTACTGACTATTAATAAGCCGAAAATTATGAATTATTTTCAGCGAAAATAGTGAATATGTGTTCCTTGTTCTAAAGTGTTACCAAGACTGCAATAGTAGATGATACTAAATAACACTGGTCACCACACTTTTAATTGGACACACAAGGAAATTATGGTCCTTTTTTTTTTTTTTTTTTTTTTACAATAATTTTACATATATGCAAAATGCTGTGGAACTGTATATGGTAAAAGATGTTTAAAGTACTGCAGTCTTTTTGGAAACTGAAAGCCAAACTTTATAATAAAAACATACAAAGGGGTTGGTGAATGTGCAGAATTCTGTGATGTACATGCATTTAAATCGATGTAAATCTGCAGCTCTTTCTATTAAAATCTGCAGGCAAAACTTGACTCAGACGAGCAGAACTGAAATGGTAACTAATTAATCAAAATATGGAACAGGTGTGCGGTAACCATGGCAATCAGTCATTAGAATTGAGACCTCTGATGAAACGTGCTGCTGTGCTGAATTATGAGACAAACTGAGTGAATGTCAAAATGTCACAGCATATCATTTGTCAAATATATCATTTTACCAACTATTTTAATTGCTGAAATACATAATCTTTATATCATTTGCCTTGTAGCAGCTAGGAAATAAGCCACAAACACTTCTCCCAGTTTCACATGTTTTTAGATGTTTTTTTTTTTTTTTTTCACGTATTTAGAGTATTAAATTGTATAGAGGTCCTGAAAAGAATTTGGACATAATTACAATTTATGAATTTCTAAGACACAAAAAAGAATGTTCAAATATTTTTTTAAAAAGTATTTAAAACCTTATACTTGTGTGAAATTGTTTTGCTTTGATAAGTGTGGTTGTGATATTTATTTTCAACTCCTTGGTTTGATATTTTTTTACTGAATGAAATGTATTTAAGCATTTATATATATGATTACATGTAAGTGTCTGGGTTAATTTACAGGAAAAATATTAATTAAATATAATTCAATTATTACTTAATAATTGCTTTACAATAAGCTTTCTCTCTCTCTGTAATAACACTTTTACATATTATGGATTATAAAGGTATCCATTATGCACATTGCAATACATTATATATTTTCATTAATAACTGCAACCAAAGTTAAAATGTATTATAATATTTGCATATTCCTTATTTGACATTTGAAATTGGTTGTTTTTCATGTGTTTTAATTCATTATACTTTCTAAAGGTGCAGCAATTAATAATTATAATGTATTATAACTTACAATTATTTATGAGATCACGCAATGCATTATAAGGTGCATTACAAGACATTAATGCATCAAAAACACTTTTCTAATACATTTTATATACAAAGGCTTCAAGTGAAATGTTACCTAAAATTCTTAATCAATGATTTAAAACTATTTGCAGCTTTAAGTATCCTACAGTTTTCATCAAACCATTTAGAGATTGTTTATGCTCATTCATGCTCTATGAATTCAGATGAATGTGACTTGGATTTTACTTTATAACTTATTAATACCCAGGGGGAAAACAGTCTGGCTTTGGTAGTTCAATCATTAACTTTGTTATAAAATTTGACACCGTAATTCTTGCTGCAAGAGGTGAGTTTATCATTATGATGACATAATTTTATATTCATTAGCTGTTCAGCACATTATTAATATTTCAGTAACGCACAGCATGAGATATTTGACAGAACCCCATTAACAGCTTCCTGTAACCTTTCATATCTGCACACGAGGATAAAATAAATTGGTAGACATCTGAGACAGCTGAGAAACATTCAGATACAGAAACGTGGCTTTCCACCAAATAACTGCACATTTACATCAGAAAGGGAAGTATGAGATTGCACCCAGAGAAATGGCCATGAAAAGGTCTAAGCGCAGAAAACGTACCCAGATCCCACCGAGTCCGGTGCGAGTGGTCTGTGTTTGAATGCCTCTCAGGAACGGCAGGTGAAAGTACTTGGCGAAGACCAGCAGCAGCATTCCCTGCATCCTCTGAGAAGTGACCTACAGACAGAGAGAAACACACACAGATATATGAGTCAACAGGAGATAAGCGGACTGAAAGTGAATTAGAAGGAATGGACGTATTTCCTGCATCCAGTTAATTTATTGGCTTAAAATGGCCAGGTATATGAAAACACACAACCTGAGTACCAAACGCTTACTCTCTAATTTTAGAGAAAGAAAAAAATAGAAATTGTTTGTGTTACTTGAAATAAACCTGAAATAAAATATAAATACCACAATCAAAACTTTAAAAACTTATAAATGTTGCCTTGTCAATTATCTGAAATAAAATACATTTGAATACTAAAATTACTTCAGCTAAAAGCAAAGTAAAGATAAAGCTAAATATAGATATTAAAAAACATAAAATAATAAAATTGACAAAAACATTAAACATAAAAACATTGATTAAAATGACAAACTAAAATTAAAATGAAGACTGAACATATAAAAATAAATGCTAATTCACAATATTAATAAATACTATGATAGTGTAAAATAACATTTAAATAACACAAGTTGTGTATAAACAGTGCAGTATGTATTCCAGTTTTGTATGAATAGAAGATGCTTGTAAATAATATCCTTTCCTTATAATTTCCTTTCCTTTCATAATGCATGTACACTGTATGCAATACTATTGTTAACTAAAACTAAAACCATAAAAAAATCATTGCTTGAAACAAAGTAAACCATGAAAACTGAAATCAAATTTAAAAAAAATATTAAACTAAAAAAAAAAAATAATAATAATATATATATATATATATATATATATATATATATATAAACTTATTTTATCTCAGCTATAGTTGCCAGGGCAGCATGTCTCATTTTCATTTAGTTTAACTTGAAGTACCAAATAAACAAAACTAAATACACTAAAACTAATAAATAAAAATGAATAAAAACTATATAGATATTAAAAAATAATATCAAAGACAGTTGTAAGTAATAACAATGACAGCACAATAAAACGTTACTAACGGTAAAGTGAAAACAGAAATCACAGAAAACAACAACAACAACAACAACATCTAATTCAAAATATTACCAAAACTATAATAGTACATCAATGATGCTAAAATAACACTGCTAACAATGCAGTGGGCTCCACTGGACCTTCCACTTCCAGTGTGATTAAGCAGAAGTGATTTCAAATGGGATTTTTAACATCCTTCCAGAGAGATGTTCAAAATTCTAGCCTACTGCCTACCCTGCAGTATATACTTATATATATACAGTGGGTACGGAAAGTATTCAGACCCCCTTCACTTTTTTCAATTTTGTTATGTTGCAGCCTGATACTACAATTGTTTAAATTCATTTTTTTTTCTCATTAATCTACACTCTGTACCTCATAATGATGAAGTGAAAACAGAATTTTAGAAATGTCTGTAAATTTATTAAAAAGAAAAAACTGAACTATCACATTTACCTAAGTATTCAGACCCTTTGCAACAACACTTGAAATTTCGCTCAGGTGCCTCCCATGTCTCTTGATCATTGCAGAGATGTTTCTACACCTTGATTGGAGTCCGCCTGTGGTAAATTAAATTGATTGGACATGTTTTGGAAAGGCACACACCTCTCTGTAAAAGGCCTCACAGCTGATAATGCATATCAGAGCGAAAACCAAGCCACGAGGTCAAAGGAACTGCCTGCAGAGTTCAGACACAGGATTGTATTGAGGCACAGATCTGAGGAAGGCTACAAAAAAAAAATTCTGCTGCACTGAAGGTTCCCAAGAGCACAGTGGCTTCCATAATTCTCAAATGGAAGAAGTTTGGCACAACCAGGACTCTTCCAAGAGCTGGTCCCCAGCCAAACTGAGCAATTGATGGAGAAGTGGCTTGTCTAGATTGGTGACCAAGAACCTGGTGGTCACTCTAGTTGAGCTCCATGATCATATATGCAGATGGGAGACACCTACAGAAGGACAAACATCACTGCAACACTCCACTGATCTGGGCTTTATGGGAGTGTGGCCAAACTCAATCCTCTCCTCAGTGAAGACACATGAAAACACACTTGGAATTTGCAATAAAGCACCTAAAGGACCCTCAGACTCTGAGAAACAAGATTACCTGGTCTGATGAATCTCAATTCTAAGCATCATGTTTGAAGGAAACCGGCTCTTCTCATCACCAGGAGAGTACCATCCCAAAAGTAAAGTGTGGTGGTAGCAGCCTCATGCTGTGGGGCTGTTTTTCAGCGGCAGGGACTGAGGAACTCATCAGAGTAGAAGAAAAGCTCAATGCACCAAAATATTGAGATAGCCTTAATGAAAACCCAGTCCAGGGCATTCAAAACCTCAGACTGGGCCGAAGGTTCACCTTCTAACATGACAATGACCCTAAGCACACAGCCAAGGCAACACAGGAGTGGCTTAGGGACAACTCTGTGAATGTCCTAGAGTGACCCAGCCAGAGCCCTGACTTGAACCCTATCGAACATCTCTGGAGAGATCTGAAAAAGGCTGTCCACAGACGGTTCCCATCCAACCTGACCGAGCTTGAGAGGATTTGCAAAGAAGAATGGCAGAAATTCCCCCAATCCAGTTGTGCAAAGCTTGTTGCATCATACTCAAAAAGACTCGAGGCTGTAATTGCTGCCAAAGGTGCTTCAACTAAGTACTGAGTAAAGGGTCTGAATACTTATGTAAATGTGATATTTCAGTTTTTTCTTTTTAATAAATTTACAAACATTTCTAAAATTCTGTTTTCACTTTGTCATTATAAAGGACAGAGTGTAGAGTAATGAGAAAAAAAAAGAATTTAAACAATTGTAGTATCAGACTGCAACATAACAAAATTGAAAAAAGTGAAAGGGGTCTGAATACTTTCCGTACCCACTGTATATATATATATCAATTAGTGTAGAAACACTACATACAACATGCAAAAATAAAGCAAAAATGTATAGTATGCAACATTGTTTTCATAGGAGATTATTTTTCCACACAGAAAATAAAGCCAGATAAAATGAGGAGGAGTCTAACTGGTAGAAAATAGAACCATGAGCCGCAAGACCAGCAAAGAGATTTTCATCCTCAGCCACTCAGTCACTGTTACATAATGTGACCCCTGAAGCTCTAATGACAACCGTATGAATGTGTGTGTGTGTGTGTGTGTGTGTGTGTGTGTGTGTGTGTGTGTGTGTGTGTGTGTGTGTGTTTAAAGGGAACATTACTGACCAGTACATATCCAAAGGGGCTGAGAGCATCCATGCAGACCTCGCTCCACTGATCAGTGAAAAGGACATCTTTCAGTCGTTTGTTGATCATTGAGTTCACTTCCTGTAAGCTGAGAAAGGGTGCAAGAAAATACAGACATGAGATGAAGTTGAAATTAAAGGACAGAAAAATATCAGAATGTAGAGGTAGAACAGACCTCAAGGCAGGCGGTAGATTATACTGTATCTCTAGTGTGCTTATGTAGGTCATATCCTAGATTATGACCTTCATATTATAGCATTATAATGCACTAACTCCATTTATTCTGATGAAAACTTGTTTCACAAAAACTGACAGTGTATTATTTTGATTGTCTAGTAGATTGTCTTCTCTCCAGAGTATGGATCTGAATTCCTACTGATGTAATTAAAAGGATACTGAATAAAGTTTATAAAATCTCATGATCTGATGTTGCTGGTATTGAAATTAAAATATCATGCTTTCCTTGTCTATAAATCATGCAATTTGAAGCCCGTTACATGAAGTCTTCTTGACCACATACTCAGTAAGGCTTTGTGTCTTTTTAAAGAAATTAATACTTTTATTCAGCAAGATGCATTAAATAGATCATTAAAGGCATTTATAATGTCACAAAAGGTTTCTATTTTACATAAATTCTGTTATTTTGAATTTTACATTCATTGTAGAATCTTGAAACAACTGTTTTCAACATCTATGATAATCAGAAATGTTTCTTGAGCTGCAAATCAGCATATTAGAATGATTCTGAAAGATCATGCGAAAATTCAGCTTTACATCACAGAAATGAATTACATTTTTGAAATATTCTCATATAAAACAGTTATTCTGAACTGTAATAATATTTCATAATATTTTCCCTGTATTTTTAAAGAACACAAGAGACTTCTTTCAAAAAAAAAAAAAAAACATCTCACAGACCCCAAAATTTCAACTGGAAATGTAGTTCAGTCATTTGTATTTCATTATGGTTACACTTACATTGACCTTGTCAAACTAAATATTTCAGTCTGTTTTGGAGGTAGAAAATCACAGTGATTGTTGTTCTTTTAAAATAAAATACTAAAATGTTTTGTGGTGCAGTGAAATTGTTATTATTGTCCATTTAAACACTGAATTTCAACCCTGTGATTTCAACCAAAAACTATTTGTAAAAGGATTGAATGGTTGTTGCAGAGGACGTGATTTGATGGAGAAAACAATACCTTTTGACTAATATGAAAATATTATAATAATATGGGGTGTAAATATATATATATATATATATATATATATATATATATATATAAATTATATAACCTTGTTGAAAATTCAACAGTAACCTTTGTAAATAACAAAAAAAGACATTTTCAACATTTTCTGAGAAACTGTCAGTAGAAACATTTTTAAGTATGCATCTGTGATCACTTTTCATGCTGAGCACCTTTCATTTAGAAAAGCAGCAGCTCTCAATGGAAATCTCACCCTATAATATACATGTCTGTGTTCCCATCACCAACATTCAGCCCCAGTAATGAAGTGATGTCGTCGGGAGGCATGGCTGAGCCCACGTTCCACGTGATAATGTGCACCCTTTTGGCAGAAAGAGACATTAGAGTACAGCAGTCATCTGTGTACACATGTTCACATACTGATAGTCGCCAAGCCTCTACTGCTGGTTGTTACTAGGCACTGCATCCAACAGCATTATTATGCAACTGTATTATAAGGTGAATCTGAGTATTTTCTCCTGTAATTCACTGCTCAACGCTGTGACTGATGACACTGACAGATTGTGGGTTTGCCCTATAACTCATCTTTTCAATTTACAAACAGCATGCAAAGACTGTGTGTAAACAAGTATCCTTGCAGCATATAAGTGAATAAACAAATTAAAGAAATGGAAATGGAAAGGGAGTAAGAACATCATCAGGACAACTACACACAACACTGCACACTCGCAAAAGCAACCTCGTTTTGTCGTGCCACATCACATCACTCCTTTGCAGTTAAATGTGTTAGTAAATCATCTCGATGAAGATCCAAACAATACTAGGAATATATAAATATTCAGTATATTTTTCAAGAATTCCACAAGCTTCCCTCCACTATTCAGTATCAACCTTTATTTTAAAGAGAGAGAAGAATCTCATATTTCTATAAATGTAAAATATACATCAATTTCAAAATAACTGTTCTCATAAAAAAGAGAACGTACTCACCCTCAGGGCATTCAAGATGTAGATGAGTTTGTTTCTTCATCAGAAGAGATTTGGAGAAATTTAGCATTACATCACTTGCTCACCAGTGGATCCTCTGCAGTGAATGGGTGGCGTCAGAATGAAAGTCTAAACAGCTGATAAAAACATCACAATAATTCAAAGTAATCCACATGACTCCAGTCCATAAATTAACATATGTTAAGTGAAAAGCTGAGTGTTTGTAAGAAACAAATAAATCATTAAGATATTTTTGCTTCCATATAATATATGAGTCCTCCATATACATAATATTGATCGTCTGAATCAGGAGAGACATATCAAGAACCGTTTATAAGTGAAAAACAGTCCAAAATGATTGTAAACAATCATATGGCTTGATTTGATCTGAGATGACAATAGGGGATGGACTTTTTGAACTGGAGGAAGCGTTATTATGGATTATGGACTCTAATTTTGGCCAAAAGCAATGGTTTAAAAGTTAAAATGTCTTGATCATGTTTTTTTTTTTTTTTTTCACACAAACACACAGCTTTTCACTTCACACGTTAATTAATGGACTGGAAACATGTGGACTGCTTGTGGATTATTGTGGTGCTTTTATCAGTTGTTTGGACTCTCATTCTGACGGCACCCATTCACTACAGAGAATCCATTGATGAGCAAGTGATGTAATGTTACATTTGTCTAAATCTGTTCTGATGAAAAAACAAACTCATTTACAACTTGGATGGCCTGAGGACGAGTACATTTTCAGCAAATTTTCATTTTTGTGTGATTTATTCCTTAAATCTATTTATATTCTTGAATATCTCAATAGGTTAATAAGTATGTTAGAGTGTATATGTGCTTCAAATGTAATCTTGCCTGCATCTCTGACCTCACTGTTGATTATTACGTTAAGAAATTGACAACTTGCACTGAGCCTCATGACGTATTTCCATTTTCCAATTGAGTTTTTAGAGTGTTTGTGAGAAGATCCAGAGACACGCCCCTTCCAACTGAGCTTTCAAATCAGAAGGCTGAAATCAGAGTACAAAATTTTTTCACTGAATTATGACAATTTTTGATGTAAAAATCATACTAAAATTACAAGTGCTCCTTAGGAAGCATTATCAAACAATTAAAAAATGCAGTTTATGTCCTCTTTAATGACAGCATGTAAATTTTTTAAGACAGACCAACCATGAGCTCTAACGTTATCAAGTGATGGTATATGCTTATGCATAAGTCATTAGTCCACAGGTGTCAAACTCAGTTCCTGGAGGGCCACAGCCCTGCACAGTTTAGATTCAGTTAGATTAAACACACCTGATCCAGCTAATCAAGTCTTTCAGGCTTATTTGAAAACTACATGGTATATGTGTAAGAGCAGGGTTGGAACTAAACTCTGCAGGGCTGCGGCCCTCCAGGAACTGAGCTTGACACCCAGTCAGTGCAATTTTGAACTAAAAAAAAAAACTAAACAAAAAAACACTTCTAGTGAAGAACTACACCACCCATAATCCTAAAGAGAGCTCCACCAATCAGAGTAGCTGTAACTACCATGGAAACAGAATTTGTTCCACGGAATCTCAAATTATTTATAAATCTTTTCAAATTATATTGGTTCCCCTTTCAATCGGTCACTCCGAGTCACGTCGGATGACCGACGAAATTGGGATCTTGCCAGAGAGACCAATCCACTTCGAGTGTAACTAAACGAGCCAATGGACATTGGCATGCGATTATTGCATCCAGCTGCCGCTGATCACAGCGTGAATATAAGAGGCAGCCGGTGCGCCGCATTAATTCATCCTTTCGCTTCGGAGCCGAGCAGTAGTGGTTGAAGCTACTGCTCTCCCTTTCCACTAGAGAGTGTTCTGCTAGACGAGTGCAGGCGTTACGGAGCAGCAGCGGTGGTCACGGTGTGCGGGAGAGAAAGATCGTCTTCCTGCTGACAGCCACACTAGAAGTGTGCGGTGGCCAGCTCCCCTGTGTGCTTCAGCACTAAAAGAGCATTTCTCTAAAAGAACAATTTCTCTAAAAGAGTAACACGAGTGATCGCGTCTTTTTAAAGATGTCTTATCACCCGTGCGTTTCTGGGTGTGGTCGTTTCCTGGCGCCTCAGGATGGTCACGATCGCTGCCTCGCGTGTCTGGGCATTCAGCACACTGAGGAGGCTTTCGTGGATGGTTCATGTTCTTCTTGTGGGGACATGACCATCTCGGAGTTGCGTAATAGACTCCACTATGTCAAACATGGCGGAGTCCCTCTGCCTCTGCCTCTGCCGTGATCCGGCGTTCGTTCCGGGGCGACGTTGGATCCGGTGGAGTCAGAGGTGATTTGAGGATTACAGTGAGGGCTTCCCCAAGTGGAGCTCCTCACCCCTCAAGCAACTCCACAGCCAGTGGAGCTGCCGAAGGAGCGCGCTGGGCCCTCTGCTGAACGGGGTGCACCACGTGTTTCCTTCGGTGCCCCTCTGACGTCCAGATGTCGGTCACTGCATTGGAGGGCGAGCCCTCTCTCTCCGGGGATGACGACCCGGCTGCGTTGCCCCCTTCACGTGTGGTAGCGTTGTCCGAGCCAGACCCAGAGATGACGGTTTTGCTTTCGCGGGCCGCTGAGAATGTCGGGCTCGTGTGGAATCCTCCACCGCGTCCTGATCCTTCGAGGCTGGACGAGTGGTTTCTCGGTGGGGGTCGCGCCCCCCTCTGGTGCCATTCTTTCCAGAAGTGCATGAGAAGCTTACAAGATCGTGGAAGGCACCTTTCACTGCCCAAAACAAATCTTGTGGCTCCTCATCTCTCACCACCCTCGATGGTGGGGCCACTTTGGGTTATACAGGCATCCCCTCGGTGGAGCGGTCTGTGGCCATGCAACTGTGCCCAAGAGCTGCTACCACTCTGTGGGGTGACCCGTGTCTCCCCTTACAGGCCTGTAAGTATTCGTCAGATCTAACTGGCAGTGCTTATAGAGCCTGTGGGGAGGCGGCTTCTGCCCTCCACGCCATGGCATTACTGCAGGTCCACCAGGCCAAAGCCCTGAAAGACCTGCACGAGGGTGGTCACGACCTGGCCGTTCTACATGAGCTGCGTGCTGCGACGGACCTCACGCTTCGAGCGACGAAGGTGACCGCACAATCTCTGGGTCGTGCGATGTCCACGCTAGTGGTCCAGGAGTGCCATCTCTGGTTGTGTCTCGCTGACATGAAGGAGCAGGAGAAGGTACAGTTCCTGAATGCTCCCGTGTCGCAGACCGGTCTTTTCGGCGACGCTGTCGAGAGCTTTGCCCAGCAGTTCTCGGAAGCCCAGAAGCAGACTGAGGCGATCAAACACATCATGCACCGGAGGAAACCTGCTGCTTCCACTCCAGCCGCAGGCCCTCAGCCTGCTCGTCGCCGTGGGCGCCCCCCTGCGGCCGCGGCCACCCCCGCTCCCACGCAGCCGCAGCTGCCTTCCACCAGGCAGCGTCATGGAGCCGGTCGCAGGCAGGACGCCCAGCCCGTTCAGTTCGGGGGCATCTGGTTCACTTCAGTCAAGGCCGTCCATGCCCCTGTCTTGCGCACGGAAATTGCAGTCCTGCTGGCGAAGGAGGCGATAGAGCCGGTCCCTCCAGCCGATATGAGGTCAGGGTTTTACATCCCTTACTTCATTGTGCCCAAGAAAAGCGGTGGGTTACGACCGATCTTGGATCTGTGAGTTTTGAACTGTGCACTTCACAAGATGCCGTTCAAGATGTTGATGCAGAAACGCATTTTTGGGTGCGTCCGTCTCCTAGATTGGTTGGCAGCGATCGACCTGAAGGGTACTTTCATGTTTTGATTCTCCCTCGACACAGGCCATTCCTGTGATTCGCGTTCGAGGGTCAGGCATATCAGTACAAGGTCCTGCCCTTCGGGCTGTTCCTTTCGCCTCGCGTCTTCACCAAAGTCGCAGAGGCGGCCCTTGTTCCCCTGAGAAAACGGGGCGTGCGCATCCTCAACTACCTCTACGATTGGCTCATACTCGCACAGTCTCGAGAGCAGTTGTGCGCACACAGGGACCTGGTGCTCAGGCACCTCAGCCAGTTGGGCCTTCGGGTCAAATGGGAAAAGAGCAAACTCGTGCCAACGCAGAGGATCTCTTTTCTTGGCATGGAGTTGGAATCGGTCAACCAGACAGCACGCCTCACCCAGGAACGTGCTCAGTCGGTGCTGAACTGCCTCAAGTTTGGTCTGCTCCATATGAGACTGCTTCAGCACTGGCTCCATGGCCGAATCCCGAGGTGGGCGTGGAAACGCGGTACTCATCGTGTTCAGATTACACCGGCCTGCCGCAAGATCTTCAGCCCGTGGTCAGATCCCTCATTCCTTCGGGCAGGAGTGCCCCTGGAGCAGGTATCCAGGCATGCTGTGGTATTCACAGATGCCTCGGCCACTGGCTGGGGAGCCATGTACAACGGGCACACAGTGTCAGGGGTATGGATGGGTCCCCAATTGTGTTGGCATATAAATTGCCTCGAGCTGCTGGCAGTACACCTTGCCTTGAGCCGCCTAAGAGGGCGCCTTCAGGGCAAGGACGTTCTGGTCTGTACGGACAACACTGCAACCGTTGCGTATATCAATCGGCAAGGCAGTTTACGCTCCCGTCGCATGTCGCAACTCGCCCACCACCTCCTCCTCTGGAATCAGAAGCATCTGAGGTCCCTTCATGCCATCCACATCCCAGGAGTGTTCAATCAGGTGGCCGACGATCTCGAGCGGCACTTCCTGGGGAGTGGAGACTTCATCCCCAGGCGGTCCAGCTGATTTGGAGTCGGTTCGGAGTTGCTCAGGTAGGCCTGTTTGCATCTCCGGAAACCACCCACTACCAGTGGTTCTACTCCCTATCCGAGGCAACGCTCGGCACGGATGCACGCTGGCACACAGCTGGCCCCAGGGCCCCAGGGCCTGCGCAAATATGCGTTTCCCCCAGTGAGCCTGCTAGCACAGACACTGTGCAAGATCAGGGAGGACGAGGAGCAGGTCCTGTTAGTGGCTCCATATTGGCCCAACAGGACCTGGTTTCCGGGACTCATGCTCCTCGCGACAGCCCCTCCCTGGCCGATTCCTCTGAGGAAGGATCTGCTTTCTCAGAGACGGGGCACCCTCTGGCACCCGCATCCAGACTTGTGGAAACTCCATGTGTGGTCCCTGGATGGGACGCGGAGGTTCTAGGTGACCTGCCCCAGGAGGTAGCTCTCACTATCGCTTCAGCACAAGCACCGTCCACAAGACGGGCCTATGCGCTGAAGTGGAACCTGTTCACCGAATGATGTTCCTCTCACCATGAGGACCCCCGGAGATGTTCTATCAGAGCCGTGCTTTCCTTTTTGCAACAAGGGTTGGAGCATAGGCTGTCCCCCTCCACCCTTAAAGTGTACGTTGCTGCTATTTCCGCCCACCACGACCCCATAGAGGGAAGGTCGGTGGGGAAGCACGATCTGGTTGTCAGGTTTCTTAGGGGGGCCAGGAGGTTAAATCCTCCTAGGCCTCCCTCCCTCCCTCGGGATTTGGCATTGGTGCTAAGAGCTCTACAAACTGCCCCCTTTGAGCCGCTGCAGTAAGTCGAGTTGACGTTTCTCTCTATAAAAACCCTACTCCTGACTGCGTTGGCCTCGATCAAGAGGGTGGGGAACCTGCAGGCATTTTTGGTCGACGAGTCGTGCCTTGAGTTTGGGCCGGCTGACTCCAGTGCAACACTGAGGCCCCGGCCCGGCTATGTGCCCAAGGTTCCTACCACTCCCTTCAGGGACCAGGTGGTGAACCTGCAAGTGCTGCCCCTGGAGGATGCATACCCAGCCCTAGCTTTGCTCTGTCCTGTACGCGCACTGCAACAGTACGTGGATAGAACTCAGAGCTTCAGGACCTCAGAACACCTCTTTGTCTGTTACGGAGTACAGCAGAAGGGGAAGGCTGTCTCCAAGCAGAAGATGGCCCACTGGATAGTGGATGCCATTACCTTGGCCTACGAAGCACAAGGTGTGCCCTGCACTCTCAGGTAGCGTGTTCACTCCGTGTCGCATCGTCCTGGGTGCTGGCTCATGGTGCCTCGCTAGCAGAGATCTGTAGAGCTGTGGGTTGGGCGACTCCCAACATGTTCGCTAGGTTTTATAGCCTATGTCTCGAACCGGTTTCCTCCTGTGTTCTCACCTCAAACAGGTAGTGGCACTGAGAGGCCCGGCTCTGAGTCGGCTTGCGGCGTTCTTACGCCTAATTCTCCAGAGAGTTCCTTAACCAGGCAAACCCTGTCGAGTCCTCCAGCACTCTGGTGTCTGGACGTGGCGGAGCGTCCGGCGCCAGGCCTTTCAGCCAATGAATTCTTGAAATCTGATGTGAGGCTAGTGCCCATGTGAGAGACCCTGCTGGGATCCCATATGTGTATTCCACGGTATGCTTATTAGAGCCGTGTTTCCCCTGGCAGACCACATTCTGCCATCTCTAATGTTGCAGCTTAAGCCATCTCAGAGACTTCCATGTGCAATAGGGCCCTACGGGGTTACTTCACATGTCTAAATGTCACTTAACCCCCTCTGGGAGGAGGTGACTCCGCAATGTGCCTCTTCCAAGCGGAAGGGCACGCTCCCCAGTGTTATCCTAGTCCTACTGTTTGGGTTGCTCAAGGAACAACAGTAGTTGACCTTCTCTGTGTAGAGCCAAATATGTATAGGAAGGATCAGGAGGCCTACACAGGGCACTGGAAGGGGCAGCTCCTGTGGCGCTTTGGTAGGGATCCCAATTTCGTCGGTCATCCGACGTGACTCGGAGTGACCGACTGAAAGGGGAACGTCTCGGTTACGTATGTAACCCTCATTCCCTGAAGGAGGGAACGGAGACATCATGTCCTGTCGCTACAGTTGCTGTACCACTGCTGAGCTGCCGGGTCACCAGCTCGGCTCCTCAGCGAAAGCATGAATTAATGCGGTGCACCGGCTGCCTCTTATACTCACGCTCTGATCAGCGGCAGCTGGATGCAATAATCACATGCCAATGTCCATTGGCTCGTTTAGTTACACTCGAAGTGGATTGGTCTCTCTGGCGAGATCCCAATTTCGTCGGTCATCCGACGTGACGTGTTAAAAAATTAACACAAAACAAAATAAATGTGGTTTTGACACTTTTTAATGTGGCGTAACAGATTGCTGTAGCCGCCTCAGTTCAAGTGGCATGTGAAAAGATCATCCTTCCACTTAAACCATAAAAAACATGAATGAACATCAGAAGGTATGCTGAAAGAAACATGCTGAAATGCATCATGTCTCATATTTTGGCAATCAATTGTCATGTTCTGACATAAAGAGTAGTTTAAAACCACAATTCACTGTCAAAAAATCTGCAGTTAAACTTTAAAGAAACTAAAATTTGATATTTATTGTGATAATTATCTATATTGACTGTTATGAAAAATTTAATGGCCCTAATACCCAGCCCTATTTTATGGAAGCCCGATGGGGCAGTTGTGGCCTAATGGTTAGAGAGTCGGACTTGTAACCCAAAGGTTGCGGGTTTGAGTCTCAGAACCAGCAGGAATTGTAGGTGGGGGGAGTGAATAACCAGCGCTCTCTCCCACCTTCAATACCACGAATGAGGTGAGACCCTTGAGCAAGGCACCGAACCCCCAACTGCTCCCCGGGTGCCGCATCAATATGACTGCACACTGCTCCGGGTGTGTGTTCACGGTGTGTGTGCGTGTGTGTGTTCACTACTATGTGTGTGCACTTGTATGGGTTAAATGCAGAGCACAAATTCCGAGTATGGGTCACCATACTTGGCCACACGTCACTTCACTTCAACCCCTGAATAACAAATAAAAAAGGTAATTGTGACTTTTTTTCTCACAATTCTGACTATTTGTCTCAGAATTGCAAAACATAAACTCACAATTGCAAGATAAAAACTTGTAATTGCAAGAAATAACAACACTTTTTAAGCTACATTGTTGAAATCATACCTGAAATCCTCCACCACCTGCGACTGAGTGTCGGCGGTCCCAGCGACAGACAGGGCCCTCTGCGGGTGAAAGACGGAATCGGTAGGTGGTGGTCTGTATGACGGGGCCTGAGGAAGCGAGGCGGCCCTCATTGCAATGTGGCTCCGAAACACTGCAGTATGTCCTGAAAACTTCTGTCCAGCCAAACTTGGAGGCCCGTGATCAACATTGAGTTTAGGCTGAGGTTCTGAGGGGTGATTGGAGCTGTTGGGGCTGGTTGGTTCAGCCTGGTTGTTCAGCTGCTGTGGTTCAGGAGATTCTGGAGGCTTGGGCTCTGATACGTCGATAGATCCTTCCACACGTGGGCTCCTCTGAGGCCGGCGTGGCCTGGCTGGAGCCGTCGATGGTGTAGAAGGGGCAGGAGAAGATGTGGAGGACGACAATGTATCTGCTGGTCCTTTTAGTTGTCCAGATGATGCCAGATCATTAGTCTTGCACTGGCTTTGAATTTGTTGCTCTGGTTCCATCCTTATCTAGCAAAATGAAGCACACCGGTGGATCAATCAGCATGTGCATTTCAACTATGTTTACTTGTTAACTACATTTTTAAGTTCTCCTTGTAAAACTCCTGAAAAAATCACAATGAGGCATTTAAAAACAAGTATGGCATGTCAAAATAAAGGCTGCAC
Organism: Spinibarbus caldwelli; assembly: GCA_039654775.1. Taxonomy (NCBI): domain Eukaryota; kingdom Metazoa; phylum Chordata; class Actinopteri; order Cypriniformes; family Cyprinidae; genus Spinibarbus; species Spinibarbus caldwelli. Next base: position 11,512,192 of record CM077222.1, on the reverse strand, counting down.
ATATAACGTTCATATACTGTTCCCACTTATTTCCAAATGCAAAATGGTTTGAAAGAAATGTAAACAGCAACACCTTGTTAAAAAGAAGTAAGCTTTAGGATACTTTTCAAAAGAGTACTTACTACAGAAATAATATACTTAAGTGCAAACTGAATTTAATGTTTTCAGACACTTAACTGCATGTTAATTACAACTAAATGAAAATGTACTGAATTTTAGTTTAAAGTTCTATTACATTCAGTTAAATTTGGACTTATGTACAGCTGAATGAAATTGTAAAATGTAAAATGTAATTTCATAATTTTACTGTCTTTGAAATATGGTTCAAGTGTACTTTAATGTCATTTCTATATTGAAATGTCATGCATTTAATTATATTTGTAATTACACTTTTGTAATGAAAGAATTTAGTACATTTAAAATAAATTAAGGTAACACTTTATTTTAAGGTGTCCTTGTTACATGTACTTACTATTATAACAACAATAAATTTTGTTGTTACATAATTGCATGTAAGTAACCCTAAACCCAACCCTAATCCTAACCCTAACCATAGCAGTTACATGCAGTTAATTACTATTACTCAGTACTTAAATGTATAATTACACTGTAAAAAGGACACCTTAAAATAAAGTGTAACCTAAATTAACTTTAAATGTAATATCAAATAACATATTACAGGTTAAATTAAAATCAAGTACTTTAAATGCGCTGTAGTATGTTAGCCAACACATTAAATTAAGTGTACTTCCTTAAAGAACCACAAAAGTATATTGAAACATGATTTAAAAAGTACTTTAAAGCAAAACTTTTAATTTAACATGATAACAAAGTGTACTTTGTCAACTTACGGTACTTGTGTTAAAAACAGTCATGAAATTGTCTCTTTAAACACATTTAAATGGCCTTTTATTTCATTAACATTATATTGCCTGCAAGTACAATATTTGAAGTGCACATTTAAGTGCACAATTAAGGGCACTTGAGGTAAAAAAAAGTTAGGCCACTGATCACTTTAACAGTTATAATGGACACCTAGCTTAGTGATATGCATTGCCTAGCTGTATTTTAACAGGTTAAATCTCTGTAATCCTTTTGGTTTGTTTTAAGTTGAAACAGGAACTTACCAAAACCACATGAGCAGCATTGGGTTGTACTGACACTGGGTTGCATAATCTTAGAATTTTGCCTTTGAAAAAGTCTTCAACAGATATACTGTGACCAATATTAGAATGAAGGGTTTTTTTTTTTTTTTTTGTTTGTTTGTTTTAATTATTCTTATTTTCAGCATTACTTTGCAAAAATGTATCAATTTTCAATTACTACAGTATTATATCCTGTACATGTTTACACTGTAATAACATAGACAAAACACTCGGTTAATATTTGATTGGTTGGCATGATAGCTGAAGAGTTAAACACACAGAAACTCTTCCAAGGTGATGGGTTTCATCTCTAGCTTGAGGGGAGTCTAATCTAGTTTGAAATGACTCTCTCTGAAATGACAGCTGACAGGCTGGACAAAGAGCCAGACTAGACAACAGGCACAGCTGTGAAAGTTCCCTACCCACAGGAAACACTGCTTACAGTTCGGTCAATCATTTCAAAACTCGATGTTGTTGTGCTACAAATACCAAAAACAGTATATCCATCGATATACAGGCACGTGCACACATAGACATCAAAGGGGGCTTGAGCACCTGCCCTTTTTCTTCCTCGAGAGAAAGTGCCCTTTTTCCTGGGGAGTTTTTTTTTTTTTTTTTTTTTTTTTAAAATAAATGAATATATGTATATATGTGTGCGTGTGTGTGTGTGTTTCTGTTTGCGCACAGCTTTCCCTGTCAAACAAATAAAAAAATCTAAATATCAGGTCGGGTCAGGAAATGTCGAAACTCTGTCAAGTTCCGATTCCTTTCTCCCTCCGCGTCTCCGCAGCACAGCAGTGTAGCACGATCTGCACATCACATCACAGACAGGCAGAGGGCCTCCCTTCCTTTCCAGTTGTGTTTGTCTTGGTGTGGAGATGAACAAAAGACTAAGCTACCAGTACCTCGAATTTACAGCTAATTATCCAAAAGACAAAATGCAAATATAGTTCATTTGTCTTGCTAACATCCATGACTCATGAGAGAGCAACCATGTAAGTTAGCTGAAGTTTAGCTAAGGCAACAGGAAGTCTAGTAGGTTAAACCAGTGCACGTTCTTTTACTGCATGATTCAGATTATTAAAATGCATTTAGAATGATCACAAAATTCAAGACATGGGGGCATCAATGTATATATTTGTCTCATTTCATATAGTTAATCAGTATCACGCGAAGACTGACATTTTTTCCACCAAAAAGCAGCATGATTACAAATGTGATATTGATTTTACAGCAGTTCAAAAAACAAGAATTTAATATTAAGACACTTACGTTTTAGACACAATATTGACTGTTTTTGCTCTATTTCACCAACAAATATAATTCCAGTTTGCGTCTCTGAGCAACCTGACGCTGTGTTTTGTTTCTGAATGAATCAACCATTTAAAGATTTAGTTCAATCGCAATGACTCACTTATTAACAGTGACTTGCTGCCTCCTACTGGCAGTTTTAATTTCACATTTAAAGTAATTTTTTTTTTTTTTAATAATTTCAAATATCAGTATTCAACGTTTTATGTTTAAAATATCAAAACAGAATTAATGCATTTGAAACTGCAGGTTAAATACATTCATGTCCTGCATTAAACTGTGTAAATGCATCTAAATGCCACTTCTAATGCAGCTTCTGTGTTTTCTCTGCATTGCAAAGATTAATTTTGTCAATACTGATTACATTTGCTTGGTAACAGCCCAAATGACTTTTTATTCTAACTGACTGATTCAATTTAAGAATTTGACTGAAAAGATGATGCACGCTTTTAGAAAAATGGCTTTATAAAGGTAAAAATACCCATAAAAAGTAAAAATCAATTTAAACTTATTGGAAAAGATTAATTTCTATCACTGCTGTGAACTGATCACCACACAGAATATGAAGAATAGCAAAAACTTTAGGAGTCAGCTGTCCACAGTAGTCTTTAAGATATCAGCACAATAACACACTCAGTAAAATATCATCTAATTATCGTTATCGATAAAATCCCAGAAAATATCGCAATATTATTTTTTGTCAGTATCGCACAACCCTAATATATCTGACGTTTTGTTTAGAAAAAAATAAAAAATAAATAAATAAATATGAGAAGTGCCCTTTTTTCCCACTTGAGCCCCTGCCCCTCATAATGTCTGTGCACGTCCCTGTCAATATACTTATGACAGTTATGTTATGTTAAAAGGGTAAGTGGCTGCTGTGTACTAGATGTGAAAAACACCACTGTATGATTATCAGCATAAACAAAACTTGAAAAACCTGTTGTACTGAGAAGTCATGTTCAAATATGAGTATCAAATACGATCATCATGCTTTTGAGGAACGCTTACTTGTTCATCTCTCAATCATCGTTGCATTGCATTAAATATTTTGCTCATCAAAGCATTTAAATATCTTTTTAAGACATATTATTAATTCATACAACTGATATATTATGCATTTTATGCAAGGAGTCTGTTATAAAGATCTCATTCAGTTACACCACAAGCTATTAGAATTTCATCTTACTTCTTGGTCATATACTGTAAATATCAGCATTTGCACCAAATTGGATATTTTGCTCACTTTGGGCCTCTGCATAAAACTGGGGTGGTTTATATAAGCCATTATTTATCAATTTTGTTTTTGCTAAAGGTCCAATTCTGTTCTATTTTTAAAAAATAAATAAATTTGACTTTTATTTTATATGCCAGGATTAAAATCAATAAAAACCTGCAGTATCGCTTTCAACAATACAAACACCATTTTCCAAAGCCATTAGTCTGAACCTATAGGCATATTAAATATTGAGACAAATAGCCAACAACCCAATTTCAAATATTTATATAAAGTCATGTGTCTACTGTGTTTCTGCACAGTCGACATGCTCTTTGCCTCGCTGTGCTCTGCTCTGCCTGCCTAACCGGCTTTCACTGTATTGACAAGATTGTTACAGTCAAGCACACATCTAGAGGTATTTGCTTATCAGTGTGGAATACCGCAAAGCATGTGACCAGCAGGAAAAAGAAAAGAGACAAAAATATAGACTCCACCTAGCAATGACCCTGAATGCAATGAGTCATTGTGTATGTATTTGAATATGTGTATACACACATACACCCACATCAATGGATGCGTGCAAAATTCTAGCAGTGAATCGTTGTGTTTGCATTTGAATATGTGTTTGTTTGTAAATAGATGGGCAGACAGACAGACAGACAGACAGACAGATAGACAGATAGATAGATAGATAGATAGATAGATAGATGCTTTTTAGGCATGCAGCTGTGCTGAGTGTTGAAAACTTAAATGCTTAATTAGAGAAACTTGAAAATTAGACGTTTGTGGGGGTGGGTGGGATTCAGTCACTTCATAGCAACTGAGTGAACTGTACTTGTGTTTTCCATGGTAAAGTATAATTAAAATCATTGCAAATTAGTTAACTGCACATGGTGCACTGTTGTTTTATGAGTGGTTTTATATATGCAATGTAAATATTCTAATACTTTTGAATCATAGTTATACACTTGAGGTTGGAGAGTGAGGAATTGCTGAAGGTCACCTTACAATAATGTGCATTATGACCTACTTCTGTGTCTGTGTGTGTTTTATTAGAGGACGGGTGAAGAAGCTTTAGAACCATTCGATATCTGATAGCGCTAATTACATTGAAAGGCTGTTTGCCATGAATAAAGCCACAGTTACACAAATGCACATGCATTTCTCTCTTTCAAACACACACACACTAACACACATTGATTAGTGTCAAACATTTATACATTTACAAAACATACAATAGAAATTATAAACAATAAATACAACTCAGATAGAAAACGTAAACAATCCAGAATCAGTTAAACGCCACTGAAGCAGACACAGCACTTGGGTCCAATCTAAATGTATATAACCACAGCTGTAATAATAATAATAACATAACATATAGGCTATTATATTATTAAATTATGTACGATTTATCAATCATATCTGTGCAAGCACTCAGCGTGTTTGCACTTGTGCTCTATTACATATTACATTTTAACAATTACAGTGTTTGCATCAGTCTATTTCTTACCCAACTTCCTCGTTCAAGACAGACTGAAGAGAACTGGTGGTATGTTGGCAGGAAATATGATTGGCACAGCTGGAAACCAGACTCACTGATAAATATATTCGTGTTCAAATAGCTTCGCAGACATCAAAAAAGCAATATTGTCCGAGCTGATAGGCTAAATGTGAAAGCGCGTTCACTCGATAGATAGATCCAATGTGTCACATCAGTGCCAGTTATTCCTGTTACATTACCGGCGAAGGACCTTGAGGTTTAGAGAAAGGAGAAGGCAGGTGCATTTCATCTGCGGATGTCGCGGTGTTCTTCGACGTGAATTGGTTTCGCCAAGCAAACAGCAGCGCCTGCTGTCAATGACAGACGCGAACGGTCAGGTCACTGCTGTCCTTCAGAACTGCTGCTCGCGCTTCATTATTGCAGCAGCGCTGCTGGCGTTGCTTTCGTCAGCGATTTAATCACCGCGGATGTAACGCTCTTGTCACGTGGTATTCCGTTGAAGCACCGTTATAGATATAATAGATAATATTTGCATTTTCCACCAGAGCATGCGAGGTAGCCAAAAGGTTAAATGTATAGCATTTACCATTGTTTCACGCTCCGTTTCCAGTATAAATGGAATAATGTCTGAGAACGCTTTCCCGTTGTCATGGTAATCAGCGGGTATCATTTTTTTAAGCATACATTTAAGTATGCAAATGATTCACATATTACGCTTTGAATGCCAAATGAAAGCCAAATGTGGATTTTTCAAATTTTGTTAGATTATTACAATTATTACGTATGAAAACGTATTGAGTAGACTAAATTTATGTAAAATACAAAACTGAGGGGGTCAAAGTCACCATGAAATCAAAACGGAGAATTCTTAAGTTTTAATGAATACAGCAATGTTAATTTGAATGCACGTATTTGTTTTTTGTTTTTTTATGTTCCCATGAATCTATAGGCTGCTATATAATTTTACATAAAATGTTGATCAACTTTAAATGGTTTTCCACGCATAGCCTAGGTGTACCACATTTACCAAAAGTCAAGTATTAGTAACTTCCCAAGAATAATAATAAAAGTTTTAAATTAGTTAATGTCCCTTAAACTCCAGTCCGTTACATTGGTGCTAATTGACTGTGATTTTAGTTGCATCATTTTCTTGGAGGCTAAGCAACATAAGCTTTTCTCTATTTTCCTGATTTTAAGAAAACTTAAATAGCATAAAGCATAACATGTCCACACCCTTGTGTCAATTTATACTGGACAAATATATATCTTCCTAAATGTTAATGGATTAACCATATTAATCCATACTGTTATGGTCCTGTATTGTAAAATTGTTATGTAACAGGGTGGACTGGACAGACTACACTCTAAAAAAATAAATAAATAAATAAAAAGGCCTAAATAGCACTAAAAGTGGCTCTTTGGCTCGTAATCATAGGGGAACCACTTTTAGTGCTATTTAGCACCTATTTTTAAAGGTGCTATATAGCACCTTTGTCAAATGGTGCTATGTAGAACCATAAGAGGTGTCATATAGCACTTTATTGCTTCAACAAAAATGGTGCTCAACAGTGGTTCTTTGGCTTGTTATCATAGGGGAACCTCTTATGGCACATATTCTTAAAGATAAGAAGCATAATAGCACATTTGTCAAAATTCGTTACACAGAACCATTAGGGGTGCCATATATGACAACCATAGATGAGCCAATTTGCTTCTACATGACACTTTTACTTAAGATGAATGATAACTAATAATTTCTTACCAAACTGCAGCTTTAAAGATTCAAATTCCTGAACTAAATGCTTACTGAGAAACAAAATACATCCCACTTTCAAAACATTTTAATTCATTTCTTTCAGCAGCAAATAAAATGAGTGCTGACAAGCCTGGGAATATACATAATATATACAACATCACAATATACGGGGAGCTGTTGTTTTATACACTGACAAAATAATGCAACAAGCTTGAAATATGCACATTTTTTAAGAAGAGTCCTGATTTACATATATATACAGGTGCATCTCAATAAATTAGAATGTCGTGGAAAAGTTCATTTATTTCAGTAATTCAACTCAAATTGTGAAACTCGTGTATTAAATAAATTCAGTGCACACAGACTGAAGTAGTTTAAGTCTTTGGTTCTTTTAATTGTGATGGTTTTGGCTCACATTTAACAAAAACCCACCAATTCACGACATTCTGTATATATATGGAAATCAGGACTCTCTCTTCTTAAAAAATGTACATATTTCAAGCTTGTTGCATTATTTTGTCCGTGTATAAAACAACAGCTCCCCGTATATTGTCAGGTGGTCAGAAGTCAGGTGGTCAGAATGGACAACAAAACCTCATCTCCGCTGACCCTCAACACTGGTGCTCCTCAGGGCTGCGTCCTCAGCCCACTCCTGTACTCCCTGTACACACATGACTGTGCAGCCACACACAGCTCCAACGTCATCATCAAATTCGCTGACGACACAACTTTAAGTTCCTCGGCGTTCACATCACTGAGGATCTCACGTGGTCCGCTCACACAGATGCAGTGCTGAAGAAGTCACATCAACGCCTCTTCTTCCTGAGACGGCTGAGGAAGTTTGGAATGAGCCCCAGCATCCTCAGATCATTCTACACCTGCACTGTGGAGAGCATCCTGACCGGCTGCATCACCGCCTGGTTTGGAAACAGCACCGCTGGCAACCGCAAAGCTCTGCAAAGGGTTGTGCGAACTGCCCGCCACATTGTTGGAGGTGAGCTTCCCTCCCTCCAGGACATCTACACCAGGCGGTGTATAAGGAAAGCCCGGAGGATCATCAATGACTCCAGCCACCCGTCCCACAGACTGTTCTCTCTGCTGCCCTCAGGTAGACGTCTCCGCAGCATCCGATCCCGGACTAGCCGACTGAGGGATAGCTTTTTCCCTCAGGCTATCAGGCTAATGAACGGTCAGAACTAATACACCCCACAGCACACTCCCACTTTACGATATGCCACGCACTGCACTTTAACTCCAACACAGTTCAAACTGGACTACACGTACACACTGCACTAATACATCAATCTATCTGCTACCACTGGATACCATCCAATGCACATACATGACATTTGCGTATCCAGCTTACGTATAATCTACTGCACCTTCGCATATTATTGTGTGTATATATGTGTACATAATGTAGAATGTGTACATACGTGTATAATTGTGTATTGATAACTGTATGTATGTCTAATAGTACACTGTGTGTACTGAGTATCTGTATGTGTATATTGCACATTGTCATCTGAAGTATGTAATGGTACTGTCTATATGTTAATTGTTTCTGCACTGTCTGGAGCACGCTCTCAAGAATTTCACTCACCAAGGCACACGTGCCGAGATGATGTGACAATAAAAGTGATTTGATTTGATTTGATTGATTTATATTGTGATGTTGTATATATTATGTATATTCCCAGGCTTGTCAGCACTCATTTTATTTGCTGCTGAAAGAAATGAATTAAAATGTTTTGAAAGTGGGATGTATTTTGTTTCTCAGTAAGCATTTAGTACAGTTTGGTAAGAAATTACTAGTTATCATTCATCTTAAGTAAAAGTGTCATGTAGAAGCAAATTGGCTCATCTATGGTTGTCATATATGGCACCCCTAATGGTTCTGTGTAACACATTTAAAATTACACCTAGCAAGACCGATACCGTTGTCTCTCTTTCATTTCAACATGTTTGAAAGCTTGTACAAAGGCGCTTCAATCTGTGCTCCTATTGGCCAGTGTCACAGATGTGATGGAACTTGTCGTGTACGACGGAAAAAAAAATTAAACATGCTAGTCTTTCTGTGTTGACGTCGTGAAGCATCGCAGATGTCGTGCACTATGACACACTACACGAGATGAAACGATTGAATCATGCATCCCGACGCCCATTGTCGTTTACGAATCCCCACGACACCCTACGTCAAGCAGATCGTGGCAAAATCGGGCTAAAATCGTGTAGTCTGAACGGGGCTTTACATTAATAGTGAGTGAGTGAAATTACTGAAAATTAATAATACACAACCACTTGCAAACTAAGTTGTACATTCTGAAGTACTGCAGCATCTTTCACTTTTTCACTGTCAACAACGTGCTAACATTATTGTAAGTCCTTCAGAATTTAAAAAACAATAGAAACTGCAACTAGACCTGGAAGAGGCCCAGAAATAGAGAATACTGACCTACAGTGACAGGAAGTAGTGTAAATCCGTGAATGAATGTTCCGTGTAGGGACCATGTCAGTCAGAGCACAGTTCGTTCATGGAGCTCTTTTCTAACGAGCTCATGATCTGAATCAGGTGTGTTAAATAAGTGAGACATGCAAAACATGTGGGGGCAGGTCACCAGGACTGGAATTGAGAACCGCTGCTTTAGGATACTGGATTCCAAACACAAAATATACACACAGGAGGAGTCCCAGTGCCATCGAGATGTCCTCGCTCTCTCTCTTTGACTAACTGTCCATCCAACGTGAGCACAATGTGGTCATACTGCATGTGATGACCCTCCCTACAGCCTTTAAGCTTCATCTTAGGTGTCGGGATGGGATGGGCTGGTCTGAGAATGGCCCTGGGGGAGAGGGGATAATAGCATTAACCATCTTCTCATATTTATTTGCAAGGCAAACCTTATGAGTTAAATTAATTTTAACTACTGTCATAAAATTGCTCAAATACTTTTGGCCATGAACTGAAAATGAACAAAATTTTCTCTTCAATTTGATAGCACAGTTTGTGTAGACCAACAAACAAAAAACTAATGTTTGCATTGAAATCTTCTGAATGAAAAAATGTGCAATAAGTGTAGTGTGCTTTGATAAGATTGTGTTTCACACACTGTAGTCAACTGTTCATGGCTTACCTCAACTTCAAACAGCAACCCCGGGTCCTCCTTGAACAGAGCAGGCAAGAGCAGAATAGCTGCTTCCAACTGTAAGCCTTTAAACAAAATAATCTCATTAGTTTAACATAACATGGTGGATGCTTTTACCCATTTTTTTTTTTTTTTTTTTTTTAACATTCATTACTGTGTGTAATACAGATAAATGCAGGAAAGAAGACAGGTATGATCTCAGGCAGAGAAGTAGGGTGTCAGTCAGTGGTACAATGAAAATCTAAGCAGTAATGATTTAATTACCTTTTTTCAGTCTGCTATCTTCACAGTCATCAATCATGCACCTGAACTTCTCCTTCAGGAGACTCCGCAAAACTTGAAGGACTCGGGGTGTCATTACAGAGAGCTGTGTGAGAATTTGTTGATCCACATCAATATTGGCGTGGTCTGAAAGGAGCTTATGCTAAGAGGAAGGCAAAGGAAGAAAGACGTATTAAAATATAGTCATAACTCATACAATTAAATAAGTAGGCAATTAACACACTACTGTACTGAGCATTTTGGCCGGTAAACACAAGAACTCAGAGAGAGTCTCCTCTGTGCTATATTTGGACACAAAATTTGTCCAATAGCATTTTATCAGCACCGTCCTTTCTTTGAGGAGCTCTATGTTTGGTCTAAGCTTCTGTTTCCTTCATTACACGCAGATGTTCCCTGATGCTTTGTTAATTTTCTCCAGCATCAACCTATTGGGGTAGTTTGTTAAAAATGGGGGCTGTCAATAAAATGTCAAAAAAAAAAAAAAAAACAGTCTTTAGAAAATCTTTAGTCGAGGGCAGCCCTACTAGAAAGAGTCCAGACTTATAATTATTATTAGGCAAATAACAAATATTAATAATCAAAAAGTTATGCATGACAATCAATATTCTTAAATATGGAAATGTGGCTTACCCGTGTCTGTTATATGTGTCCTAAAAATTTTAACAAGAGCTCTTTTCATCCAACTTGACAATGTACTGATCAGGGGCGATCGGGCGACGCACCACCAAAGCGCCAAAGGGAGGAATTTGTTTTTTTTTTTTTTCACATTCAGTCCCAGTGTTACGCTAGATTTCACTCTTCTATACTGTTTGTTCTGCCTCTGGAAATATAGTCCAATCAGCGTCGAGTCACATTCTGTGTAGTACCGCCCCTTTTTAGACGATTTCTGTCAGACTGAGAATCGCCCCGAGTGTTCCCATAGACAACAAAGATGTGTTTTTTGTTTTTTTTTTTCAAACTGTCAATCTCTATTTTTTCAATGTAATCTCTATGGGTTTCGGGAGGGCTAGCACTAACGTGCTTTCGACATCATGCGTAACCTTAAATTGTGCAGCGATTGGTCAGAACAAACATACCGCTAATAATAAGAAATATGAAGTCAGGACTAGTCTGTTTGGGCTGAATAAAGCAAACCAGTATCTTACCAGTGAAGTTTTGATGGATGACGATTGTAATTTAGGTAAAGACGATTACAGTCAGTGACATACATGAATCGTAACTTACATTATTAGACGCGCGCAAGTCCATTATTATTACTGTGCAAATAAACAAACCGTGTATGTGTGCTCTCTGATAGCTTTATGATCACATTTCAGTATGATCGCATGTCTGGCAAGTGTTTTATAATGGACACTCTCTGAAGAAGTGTGTTTTTATAGGAGTTTGTTGTGTACAGTGGTGTATGCATCAACATTCATTCTGACAGAGGAACTGTTCACTTGTCAGTCATGTTGAGCTGCCTTCAGATCACCACACTCAACAAATTCATAATGTTTTTAATTACTTTTTTAAATTTGTGTTTTGCTCTGTTTAATAATTCTGAATACAGATCTGTGTATATTTATATAACTTTAAGGCGACTGGTATAGTGGTCTGTTGGCGTCTCCGTGTGGTCCTGCTTGGTACTGCAGCTTGACTTGTAGTTATTTATATATGTATAGAAAATGGTCTAAACCAGTGCTTCCCAAACCTGTCCTGGAGGACCCCCTGCCCTACACATTATATAAATGTCTCCCTAATCAGACACACCCAATTCATGTCTTGCAGTCTCTACTAACGAGCTGATGAGTTGAATCAGGTGTGTTTGATTAGGGAGACATACAAAATGTGTAGGGCAGGGGGTCCTCCAGGACAGGTTTGGGAAGCACTGGTCTAAACAAATAACATTTATTTATTTTTCTCACAGATTTGCTGTTGCACTGTATACATCAATTTTGAACTATTATTAAAATTAAAAAACAAAAATTTTTATTTTTCTTGAAAAAAAAAAACTTGCAGAAAATTTTGTAGAAATAGTTTTGTGAAAATCATCCTCAATCTTGAATTTGGTAAAACAATTTTCTTTATTTAAAATGTTTCATGTCTTAATCCTTTTCTTTTTGTTATACTGGGATAAATCATATCAAGATGTATGCTAAAATTTTTGGATGTGGCGCCCACCTAGAAAATTTGCCACCAGCCGCCACTGGTACTGATGATTTTTCAGTTATTCCAGCATGAACCATCTGTAACAACATTAGAGGAATAATTTACTTAATTTAAAAAAAGCACCCATAAAAACTTGTTAAAAGTAGCTTGTGTAAGTCATGTGTCATATCTTGTGAGGTGAGAAAATCACTTAAAAAAATAAATAAATAAATAAATAAATAAAAGACCTCACTCAATATATAAAGTTTGAGTATACTGAAAAGAGTTATTTCAAATGAATATTCGAAAATAGCACTCAAATCCAGTAAATCGACATCAAAATAACTCAATATACAATTTCATGATATGATATTTGTTCACGAGACATGCAAGAACCAATGACTTATAGTACCATTTTAAATTTGGGGAGTTTACAATGGTTTGATTTGTCAATATGATGTTACAAAAAGCATTGTAAATGAGGTAAAACACTTACTTTAGGTCTCTTGTTGATAATTAAGCTCTTTGCCTGCTCCGCATCGTAAATCAAAGCAAATGTCTCTCTGAGAAAAGTTTAGGACTGCACATCACAAAAATATCGTTATAAAATGATATAACGTCATAAAATACATATGTAAATAAGACTAAACCCTTACTTTCAGTGTTAAAACCTCAGTGTCTGCATCGCGAGTCAAAATAAATGTCCTCTGAGAGAAAAGTTTCGGACCGTTTAAACGTGCACAGCATATAAATATCACTATAAATCAATATGCTATAAAATACTTATTGTAAATGAGATAAAACACTTACTTTGTGTTTTCCTGTTAAAAAGCAACCTCGTCAGCTCTGCACTGCGAGCCACACACACAGCACAGAAATATTGTTCTAAAACAATGTGATGTTATAAAATTAATACTGTGTGAATAACATAAAACACTTAATCTCTGTATTTTCCGTCCTCGTTGCTCCGCATCGCGATTCGCGGGTCAAAGAAAATGGCGACTGTGAGAAAAGTTTTGCCCGTTTAGGCGCGCAAAGTACATAAATGTCCTGGATGTAACACCTTCTTCTTGTTTAATGGCGAATAACTCCTTAAGAGCAAACACAGTTAAAAAAAAACTTAATGGCTGTCTTAATGGCTTCTTTATGTACAGCAGTGGTGCTATATAGCACCTTAACCACCCCAGAGAACCGCTGAAGAACCCCCCAGATAGCAGACCAACACTGAATCAACATTGAATCAATGTTGATGCATCAATCAAATTATCATTGAATCAATGTTGATGTTTAACATCGATTTTTTTTCAGGTTTGCACCCTCAAATAACGTTGATTCAATGATGAAAAATCGATCAAGATGGTCATAAAATCAACGTTTCTTCAACTTAAATTAAATCACTTATTTAACATTGAATCATTATCAAATCAGTAAATTCTTACTCCTCTCTATCAGAGAACATGCAGGACTGCAATTAATATGGTTTTACATTTATGCATTTAGCAGACGCTTTTATCCAAAGCGACTTACATTGCATTCAAGTTACAGTTTTTTACATTTGATCAGGTCTTGCTTTCCCTGGGAATCGAACCCATGATCTTGGCGTTGCTAGCGCCATGCTCTACTATTTGAGCTACAGGAAAGCTTTTGTCACTTTTTGAATCAAAAAGTCACTCAACGTGAACAACATCCGTCAGTTTACAAGCAAAAATATTTATTTTTGCCCCCACACTATTTGAACAGGAAAATAACATTACATTCAAGTAAAACAAGTGATTCTTTATAAACAAAAACTTGGTGGTGACTTCAAAACATATAGGTATGGATTCACAGACAGGGTTTAGCTTAAGCCAGAACTAGGCCTTAAATTAGGATACTTAAACAGCTTTTATAAAAATGCAATAAATAAAACACATTACTGGTGTGCATCTTGAGACAGGCAATTGCAATGACACTAAGATCTGTCAGAGCAAGTTATTTTCAGGTAAGACAGCTCAAACATTCATTTTAGTCTGGGACTAGCCTTGTGAAAATGCATGGGAGACAGAGCTTAAAATACAATTTACACACAGAATATGATAAAATGAATGACAAAGTGACTTAATTACATGGAACAGTAAATTCTGAATTTATAAAGCAAATGCCAGGAGAAGAGCCTGTAAAACTGACAACATATAGGCTAACAAGTGCAAACTGCATCTGCAAAATGGAAGTAAATGCAAATGAAAACTCACCATCAAAGGCAGAAACACTAAAATACTACAGACTGAAATATTACCAGTTTGCTGTTTAGGACTTGAAGCTTTTCACAGATTGAAGCTACTTTTCTGATTCAAAAAAAGATGTCTTTACTGCTCATTAAACGGATAGTCTGATGAACTCAGGGCTTTCCACCACAAGGCAATGCCCACAAGCCGTTCAGGGCCACAACGGAGCCATTTTTGCACTGTCACATCAAAGATGATCTCTGACGCCTCCTTTTTCTCAGCTTTCACTTCTTGTTGTTAGGCATCTAAAGTATAAAAACAAACAGGATGTTAAAACTGCACAATGTTGTGTATAACTGAAAGAAGGTGGGTCCTAAATATTTGGACATTTGTAAGTTTACATTCAAGCTAAAACATGGTGAATTCAAATTTAAGACTATTTAATTTTAATATAGAAATGTTAAGCACCTATAGACATTCACGTGTTTGGACACGGTACAGAGCAGTCACACTTGTGAAATGAACTGGACTTTGGGGGTCAATCACACTCAAGCATGGATCAGAGCCCCTACACTCTTAAAAATAAAGGTGCTTCAAAAGGTTCTTCACAGCGATGCCATAGAAGAACCATTTTTGGTTCCACAAAGAACCATTCAGTCAAAGGTTCTTTAAAGAACCATCTCTTTCTTACCTTTTTATAATGTGAAGAACCTTCTTTCGCCACAAAGAACCTTTTGTGAAACAGAAAGGTTCTTCAGATGTTAAAGGTTCTTTATGGAACCATTTAGACAAAAATGTTCTTCTATGGCATCGTGAAGCACCTTTATTTTTAAGAGTGTAGTGTGAGCACATCCTAAATCTAAGTGAATAGCAGATAGTACACCACAACTATAACCATAACAGCACAAAAAATGATGAATGATAAAAACATTGATAGCTATTTGGAATCATTTCTGCTTTAAAGAACTTGAGCATTTAAAGTGACAGATGACACAACTGCATTGTATACTTAGAATACTCTAATATAGTTATCTTTATAATTATCGTTCTTGGTGTAAACAGGCCTTAGTAGTGTTACTTCACTGGATGGCCAGTTTCACATGTATTTTGTGTATTTTCAAAATACAAAATACTGTATTTGTATTTAAATACATTTTCCCACACAGTATTTTGTATTTGTATTTAAATACATTTTTCCACACAGTATTTTGTATTTTTATTTTAAATACATTTTGATGTATTTGTGCCCATCTCTGTATGTGGACAAGCCAGAAATGGAGAATAATACATGGAGAAACTACATCCTCCTTTGCCTGGACTTCCCCTACCCATTGTCGATGTCCTTGCCCATGCCCATCGTGGACCCTCAGTCAGAAGCCTTGTTCATCCCAGTGTCAGAGCCAGCTGCCAAGTCCACCTACAGTGCTTGCTGTACTGTCCATCTTAGAGCCAGCAATGGCAGAACTGATGACCCTGCAGTTAACTCCAATTCAGGCCGCCGCCTAGGAATTACTTTCTCCTGGAAAAGTCTGGCTTGTAAGACTCCCCAGCTCCCTCTAGTTCCATTCAGCCCTAGAGACTCCCTAATACCACCCAGAGCCCTAGCTCAGGGGTTTTCAAACCTGTCCTGTAGGACCCCCACCACTGCACATTTTATGTCTCCCTCATCTAATACACCTGATTCCATTCATCAGCTCATTAGTAGAGACTGCAAGACCTGAATTGGGTATGTCTGATAAGGGAGACAGTGCAGTGCAACAGGGGTCCTCCAAGACAGGTTTGAAAACCCCTGCCCTAGCCCTTCCTTCTGTACCAGAGCTGCCAGACTCTGTCTCCTCCTTGTTCTCCAGCTGTGCCAGCTCTCCTGTCCCACCAGAAGGACTCTCAGCCACAACCCCCTCCGAGGCCATAACTCTGCCTTGACCATTCAACCCTTATGCTCCATTATGGTTCATCATTCCTCCACCTCCACCAGGCTCCCGCGTTCCTCCAGCTCCGACTTGGTCTGTCATTCCCCTGGCTTCGCCATGGACTTCCAGGCCTTTTCTTGCATGTGGGCCCTCCACCCGGTGGCTCCACTGTCATCCTTGCTCCTGGTCTTCCATGTCTCAGGGGCCATTTACATGACAATGTTTTCAGCCAAAAACAGGAAACTTTTTATGCGTTTTGCCTGTTCGTTTATATGACAATGTCGTTTTGGGGACTGAAAACGCATAATTTTGAAAATAGGTTTCAAAGTGCGAGTTTTTGAAAATGCTACCGTTATCGTTTCCGTGTAAACACCCAATACGGGAATCTTTGAAAACGGTGACGTCATGCGTGTGCGTAGCACGTGTTAGGTATGTAGACATGCGCAGTACGTGTCAATTTTAAAGGCAAGTGCGAACAAACATACACAGCAATGGTGGAGTTCATGGTAGTGTTGTTGCTGCTCAAGAGTTTGCTAAAGCTGCTAAGGCGGCTAAAGCTGCTATCGCTATGAATGAGGAGTAGAGCAACAGTCGGTGTGGTGATTTTAGTGACGAAACTCCCGCTCACAAAGAGCTAATCGTCACTTCCCTACAGGTACTGTTTACTAACAAGGTGACAGCGCCAACTACTGGCCTGGCATATGTAATACAGGATATATTCGTATATACGCGAATCGTTTTGAAAACATTGTCGTGTATACGTGATACTTTTTAAAAACGCTAGGGAAAAACTTTTCCATTTTTGACTACATCGTTGTCGTGTAAACGTAGCCTCAGTCTTCCTTGCCCCTGGCTACGCTTCACTCCTCTGACCCTTCAACTCCGCCTTGGTCATCTGGGCCTACAATGTCACCCTGGTACTCCATGCCTATTGTGTTCTGCTGGTCCTATATTCCTCCAGCTGTACCTGGGTCTCTACCCAACCCTTTTGGGTCTCTGTTATGATCATGCTGTTTCACACTGACTTTATTAAGTGATTACATGCTTTATGCATTAAATGCTGAAATATTTGTAGAATCATTAACCCTATTTATGAGCAATAATAAACAATCTATTTGAAATATTTTAGTAATTACAATTAACCGTTGATGGACAGGTTGATGTTGTTTAAATTTGTTTGGTTACTGTTGAGCTGCATTCTGAATGCACCTGTCATACCATTAATTTGATAACAGCATCTTATAAGAAAGTCACCACTTTGTGATATCTCACCCCAGCACTTCAGACCAACATATGTAATGTGCATACCTTGAATCATGTGTTGTATGTATGTTTATTTGCATTGGGTTTATCTAAGATTTTTAGCAAAATTTTATGAGATATGACTGTAGTGTTATTTGTATTATATAGCTACAGAAAGTGAGCCATTTTAATAAGATAAGATGTTTATGTTTTTGTGAGAGTGATTATGTAAGCTGAAACTGCCACTGGTTAGAGTGTCTTCTGCAGTATTTCACATTCCGGTGCACACTAGACTTGAGTCTCTGTACAGCGTCGGCTTCTGCACAAACAGAGGCAATGCTGCTCACTACACAATATTCATGCATTTAGGCTCTGTACATTGTTTGAACTAGATATTTTTTCCACACTCTATTTTTTTTAATTTTTTTTCATTTTGATTAAATTTTTTAAATTAAAGAACAACTACAAGGAAAAAATTCAATTAATTACACCCAATAAAGTGTATTGTCTATTTTTTTTTTTTTTTTTGTCTGTATTCATCTGCTTTTTGGTTTGTCACATATGCATAGCCCAGTCACCATGAAATCAAAATTGACAATATTTCATGAAGACGCTGTTTTTTTTTTCACAATAGGGAAGAAAAGACTCTTAATTTTTATATATATATATATATATATATATATATAGTGCAGTTACACAGTTGCATTCAGATTAGTCTCTATTACAACATTCATTTTACCATCCATTCAACAACCGATAGATAATAACCAATAAACATGCTACAAATGACATTTGCAACTACAGCATGTTGAATGTGTACTGAGTTACAGTCAGTAGGATAAGAGGATGCATACAATGAAAAAGAAGGCTGTTCCAAAGCCTCATTTGTAAGCATCCTTGTATTCGAGAGATGTTCAGGCAGAGTGAACCCAGAATACTCCTTAATGACACAGCAGTTTGGTGTCAGGATAATAGACCCCATGTCTATTTAAAACACCAATATGTGGATGTTTGTCCAAAGAGCTATAGAAGTCAAAACAAGGTTTGCCTGTAGCATCACACTTTGTTACTGTAGACATACTATGTTACGTTTCACATAATATGACTTTTTCAGAATTCAGATCAGACTTGCTCACCAGTGGATGCTCTGCAGTGAATGGGTGCCGTCAGAATGAGAGTCCAAACAGCTGATAAAACATCACAATAATCCAAGTAATCCACACCACTCCAGTCCACCAATTAATATCTTGTGAAGCGAAAAGCTCCATGTTTGTAAGAAACAAATCCGTCATTAAGATGTTTTTTCCTTCCAGCTAAATAATTTTGCTGTTTCTGAAAAGGTTGTCCGGAATGAATCAGGAGAGAGATATGCACAGATCAAGCACTGTTTACAAAGCCAAAACAGTTCTAAACAAATATGTGGGTGGATTTTGAAGTGAGATGACAACAGCGGATAGACTTTATCCCTGAAAGAAGCATTCATATGGCCAGATGGTATGGGTTAACATTAAAACATCTTGATGCTGGATTTGTTTTTTACAAACATGCAGCTTTTAAATTCAAAAGATGTTAATGGACTGGAGTGGTGTGGAGTATCGTGATGTTTTTTAATCAGCTGTTTGGACTCTCATTCTGACGGCACCCATTCACCGCAGAGGATCCATTATAATAGATGTCAGATCTGTTCCCATGGAGAAGTTCATCTACTGTACATCTATGATGGCTTGAAATTTAATAAATATTCAGCAACTTTCCATTTTTGGGTTAATTTCTTTAAAACCTGGCTGCAAGGTTTGTAAACCAAACGGAATATGAATTAAACGTGCAGCAGATGTACTCCAAAACATCTGCATGTTTTATAACATTTGTGTATTATGTAGGCTACTGTATATTTTAATTACTGTATTCTATATTTTCTAAATCTTTTAAGTGTATGCATGTAGCCTACTGTCCGGGTAAATCTTCAGCATATGAAATAGGCTACTGTCACACAAACACTGATGGGGAATTTCACTCTCTGCCTCTAGATAGCGATAGCTGTTCCCTTCAAAAACAGCAAGAAAAAAAAAAGAGAACGCGAAATATGAGCGCCGTGACGTGGCAGAGTCAGTGTGGAGAGCAGACAGCTCGAGCTCCAGCAGCATGTGGACGCTGATCTTCACTGCCCTGCTTCCCTCAGTCATCTTAGCAGATGAAGTGGACACGAAAAAACTCAATGGTCTAGCAAAAGCCAGAGTGGAGGTGAGTGAATCCCTTCATTCGGCTTCAATCTCCAACGGGTGACTCAGACTCATGCAAACATCAGAATTTACCTGAAAACACTTACTGTAACCTATACTTGTGTAATGAGTCGTTTGTTTGAACTGGTAAAGCTCCGTTTGAACGCAGTGTTTTTGATGAACGTGTAGCTATCCCTAGAGTAAGGGAGTGCTGCCTCAGTGGTGAACAATAAGAGATTGGTAATGGCTCAAATAGATGTTTAGTTAAGGCTTCTAATTGCTCTTTATAAACTTAAGTATTTGTGTATGGATTAATGCTGAAATTTAGTGAAGGATACGTTCTGAAATGAAACCAGTTTTTGCTGCAGAATTCGTTAGTTAAAATTAAATGTCAAAATAGAAGTCTATAAAATTCACGTCAAAATAAAAGTCAGGTCTAGCCTGAGGAAAATCTTTAAGAAAACAATTGAATACCCCAACATAGTACATATTCTTAGAAAAACAATTGAACAACAGTCTCGTCTTTGAATTTAATTGGCTGAGTGCTAATATAAACTCCAACAGCACAGAGACTTCACTCTTTTCATTTTGCGTTTGAGACCGATTTTTAGTCTGTGTATTTGTGGTAAAGATTTTCCAGTGACTCTTTCTGAAAATTACACCCTACACTATTAGGTGGCGACAAGTGATTGTCTTTGAGTCATTGAATCATTCACTCGACTGTTTGTTCAAAATCTCTTACTCTATTAACTTTCATTATTAAAGTGTTGGACAACCGCAGCATCACACATTATTGTGCTGTTGGTCTGAAAAGTTACTTTGCATTTCTTTGTAAGCCAGAGCATCAAGTTTTGCATGTCACCAACAGACACAGTCAAGCAGTGAAGCAGAAACCCTTCTTAAACCCACCCAAATCATGAATGAGAAGTCCCAATGCTGTTGTACTACATACCAGTGCTCTTGGAGATCTGACGGCTAATCAGATTAGAGAACCTAAATAACAGTCGGTCAAAAAAATTATGCTATATTTAGTGACTAGAAGTGTACTTTATTTGTTTCTACATATCTTATTTCTCAACTTTCACCAGACGTGTGGTGGATGACAGCTGAATAGGCTGAGGGAGGTAAGCTTACATTCACTTCATACTGTATATCATCACTGTGAAATCTAGACAAACAACGGTAATGAAAAGTATTACTGGAAACTTCACATCAGCTCATCTGGTTATGTTGTATTATTTACTTCTTTCTCCTCTCAATTCATAACAGGTCAAGGCCTTTGTGACCCAGGACATCCCTCTTTAGTATCCTTTAAAATCACCAGATGACCAGTCAGTCAGTTATGGAAAACAAGAAAGTTGATAAAAATAAAAATAAAACACTTTACAAACTGACCATCAAATTGACATTTTTGACAAATGTATTTAATTCATATTTAAAAGTGTTAAATATAACAATAAAAATGGAATTAAGCAACTGAAAGATTATTTTTTAATTGCAATTTAAACGTTGCTTTTAGAATTATTTATTATGATACATTTATCTACATATTAAAACATGAAATAATTTTAAATATCTCATTTGTCAATTTGTAAACTAATTTTTTTGTGTGTTCAAATACATTGATCATTTATTCCATCATATTTTGAATTGTCATTATAGAGGACTAGAAATGTCAAGACATTTACTGTAACAAAATGCTGCGTTAATGAATAAACATGAATAATTAGAAATTTATTATTCAATTTTATTTTTTTTCCATTTAATCAGTATTCATGTTTATTTATTATGTATGTATTCATATATTCAAAATGTTAAGGCTCCTTAATGTTGTAACGGCAACTTATGTTGAATCTAAAATATATGCAGTACATCTAGAAAACAATAACAGCGCCTTTCGTTCTTAAATGTATCTTTTTACAATCTTTTGTCTCGCACGGTTTCCATCTCTTCTCACTTTTCACTTCCCTCCAGACTTATATTCTGTGTCTTTGCTGCAGCTCTTACTCTAGTTCTCAAGCTACAACATCCAGCTTCAGCTAAGGTTACCATGCTTTCTGTGGTGGGACAGAAGTCTGTTCTGTAATTCAATCAAAAAAACGAAACCTTTACAGGGTTACAGCTTTAAAACAGATTAACTTTCAGCTGTTCAGGTCATTGTCATGTGATATCCAGTGGTGTATCCACATCCTTCAGCGTTCAATCATTTCTTTGTTTAGCTGGAATGCAAATCTATACATTGACCCCTTAACAGAATCTAAGGCTGTGACAGAGACGGGTGTAATTCTCAGGATACTTATTTCTGATATCTGTCAGGCAGTAGGCAGCTTTAAGTGTTTAATACATCCTTAATGTTCATCTGTTCAGCCACAACCTGGTGATGAAGCACATTCCTGGGGCCGACCCTGAACTCGTCCTTCTCAACCACTACTATGAAGAACTAGATGTAAGTAAAATGTCAGTGCTTAGCAATTTGTAATTATAATTTCAACATCCTTTTAAACCAGGATTAGCAACCTCAGACTACCATTTCTACTCCAGTGTAGAAAAGCCACAAGCACTTCATTTATTCTGTCTAGTGCAACTCTCACAAAAGTATTTTCTGGAAATTGCCACTTACATGATATGTCTACTGCATTGATATGTTTTTAACCACTCAGAACCTGATTTACTAACAGTTTGTGTCAGTGCAAACCCTCTTTTTGCATTAATAAACTACTGTCAGACTTTACTAAAGGCATACAGTGAAAAAAAAGTTTATTTTTGTGGCTGACCTTATTGCATATGCATTTCCCTTTCAGACACAATTTATGTATTAAACTTAATAAAACAGTTGTGAAAGTTGCCATTATAAAGACTGTAAGTTAAATTCAATATGCATCTAACATGATTAAGGTTTATAATAAAGATTTACATTTTAGAGCTGTCGGGACGGATTTCGCGGGAAATTGCGTGCATGTTTTGTTGTCAAAAGAACAAGAAAAAATGACCATGGATCATTCAAAACGACAAACCGGTTATAAAAACGAAACGAAACAAATCAAAAACCGTTATTTATTTAATATATCCCAAATAGGTGTCCTGCATCACCGATGCCTCGAACCACATTCATCTACGCAGAGGCGCAGAGTAAAGCACAACCAAAACCGCAAGATGCGTGCCGTTTTATTTTTAACCACTAGATGGGACAAAAGTTAGTGTACTGTAGCTTTAATAAATTCCTCCTCGTAAATGGGATTTTTTTTAAACATTTGTAAAGAACTGATGTGATGCACTTGTCCTTATAACCTATGCATTTCTTTTTTTTTTGTTTTCCTTATCTCATACTTATAAACGGAGCTGTGTGTTTGTCTTTCAGAGAATCCCATTGTCTGAAATGACTCGCACTGAGATTAACAAACTCTTGGCAACGCTGGGCTTTTATAAAAAAGAGAATCCCGAAGACCAAGTGCCAGAGGAGTTCCGCTTCGCTCCAGCGAAAGACAGTCCCTTTGAGGGCCAATCCACCGGCCCGCCCCCTAAGACTGATACTGACCAATCAGAGGCTGATTCCCAGCACACAGATTTGTAACATCTTATGTAAGAGATATGGCGTGGGACGCCAGTGGTGTGAGACCTACTTTATTTACAATTACCGTGAGAGCTAAAACTGAGCCAGACGAGCTCTCTCCAGAGTTTAATGTGGCCACATTATCGTTTAAAAATAGTTCCTACTACTGTCAACACACGTTCAGCAACTTGATTTGATTATGAGTGGTGTTACGGAGTTAAAACATGGATTGGAAAATATGCTTTTTTTATATGCATATTGGAAAATATGCTTTTTTCAGTGTAAGTGTGAGAGCTTACATGTGTGCGAGTAGTTTATGTTTGTGGCAGTGAACTGTAACGGTTTGCTCTCACTGTTCTGTACAGAACCTTATTTCTGCCCAAAGGGGACATTTATGATGTCCACAGCTATAAAAGCATGAGACTGGCTGCGGACTGATGATCTCTGTTCTCATGGGCACAAATCAGGCCTCCAAACAGACTGTGAGAGCGTAAAGGTACCACTGAGAATATAAATGGCTTAAACATCACAGCGAATGTGTTTTTTTTTTTTTTTTATTAATTTTTTATTATAAAAAAGAAATTATGAAAAAGTATAAAGCCCTGGAAGTCTGGAAAAAAAAAGTTAATGTATGTTTTAAAGTCTTGAAAGTTGTAAAATCATGGTAATGCAAGAGAAGTCAGCAGTAAGAGCAATTTGATAAGACCAATGTTCAATAATGACATTATTAATAACAGCAGTAAAATAGTTCAGAAGCTTAATTGCATGCTATTTATGTGATGTTTACATTGCAATAACTTCACACAAGATATAAAATTCAACTGATGTGGTCAGATGCACATAAGACAATGACTTCAAATGTGGCTCATCTAATCATAATTTGGGCTTTTTAAAAAAAAAAATAAAAAAAATTTATCTATTAGTGTTGTCAAACGATTAATCGCATCCAAAATAAAAGCTTTTATGTAATATATGTGTGTGAACTGTATATTTATGTATATACAGTATAAAAACACACACGGGATATATTTTGAAAATATGTACATGTATTTACATGTATATATTTCTATTTGTATAATTTATATTATAAATATTTAATATAAAATTATAACATTTTTTCTTAAATACATGCATGTGTATTTATATATATATACATAAATATACACCGTACACACACATATTATGTAAACAAAAACTTTTATTAATCGTTTGACAGCACTACTATCTATCCATCTACCTATATAGATCTTGAAATAGATAGATCATTTTATACACATACAGTAGTATGCGTTTTGGGAGTTTTACCCAATTTAACTTGCCTTTTTTTAAATTTTTATTTTATTTTTTATTTTTTTTACCATCAATAAAACATTTAAATTTATTTATTTAAAATGATCTTGAGTCATTTAGCTCATTGTAAAGTCTTGTTGCACTCACTATGATTATAAATCTTTTTGATTTCCTATTTCAGAAAATGCAATAAATGACAAACACATTTTTTGGTGTCATTTATGGTTTTAATGATTACTATACACAACCATGGTGTAGGGAAATACTGAGTGAACAATAGTTTTTGAATGAGTGTGTACAAACATTATAATGTTAATGTTCACCTTTCAGTGTGAATGAATGTTAATGAGCTCTACTCATGCAGCCTTCAAGTACCAAGCAAAGTCTCTCTCTGGCGTGGCTGCTGCAGTAGCCGTTTCACCCTCAAAATTATGTGCAGTCATTAAAACAATTAAAACTACAACCATCTTTAGAACCAAATATATAAACATCATTGACCTTTTCAGGTGAATTTACTGCCAAAATATTCTTCTTCTTCTCAAATTGACTCAAGTCTAGGCTTACTCATATATACACTGTTTAAATTACACTTTGTTTCTGGCTGAAAACCATGTAGTAAAGATGTACAAAAACAGACCCTTTAAGCTTATGTTTTGGGACAAACTTCATTGCATCCAAATGAAGTTCAGGAATATCAACAAATCCAAAATATACTCATCCATAAATAAGGACAGATCATAAGTGCATCTATACATGCATGTTTGTGTATTTGATATCACTTCAAAATGTGTGTTCAATTCTCGCTAAGAAGAACGAGGCAGACGTCTGATATCTGCAGAGAAACTAACCCAATGCTCTGTGTTCAGTGTAAAACCAAACTTTCAATTAAGTGAAAAATATTTAAAAACAGTTAATGGACTGCATCTTGCACTCAACGACTGAAGCCGTAACAAGCAGTGAGATTAATATTATTGCAACGTTTTTAAATAAACAATATCGCATACAAATGAACATATAACCTTCATTTCTTTTAGAAAAAGAACTAAAACTTCAAGTAAGCTTGTGAAAGCATGCAGGTCTGAGCTCCATTAACAGCAACAGTAACGTAAAAGCTTTTAAAACCATAGATATGGGCAATCAACATAAAATCATGTTTTGTTTTTAGCACATGAAATCAAGTAAGAGGCATCTAGAGAGTTACACTAAATATAACTTCTTGCAATTTTAATTTTTGGTAACTTTTTTTTTGGAGCAAACTACTGTTTGTTTAAACAAACTAGTGTAAAAATAAATCTTTTTCATTCATAAAAAAATCCCTAATGAGTTTTTACAGCTGTTACAGGAGGAGTTGTTTGGATCTGTCTGGAAAGTAAACACAATTTTAACTGTTGAAATGTAACAGGATCAGAAAGAAGAAAAAAAAAAAAAAAAAAAAAAAAGTTTAAAACATGAGTCGTTGGAGTGTGTTGAGCATCAGAAATCAGTGGTCTGCTGCGCCCGTGCCATCATCATCTCATGCTTGCGCAGATGGTTCACCAGTGACTGAACATACGTGAACACACACTTGGAGTCTGGTTTCTTACCCATGATCATCATGTCCTCCACCTCCAGCAGGGGCATGCAGTTAGCATAGGCCCTAATGAAAAGACAACCACAGAAAAATTATCAACCAATGGAAACAATGCAAACGAAATGATGCTTTATATGCTGTCTACACTAACTCTGTGCAGTTGATATGCCTAACCAACAGGGTGCAGCACTGTCATTTGATACAGAGAATTTACTCAATATGTACTTGAGAATGAAGCAACTCCTGCTCCTTTTGAAGCAGTAGTTAAAATGTGAGCCAAAATCATCACAATTAAAAGAACCAAAGACTTAAACTACTTCAGTCTGTGTGAACTGAATTTATTTAATACACAAGTTTCACAATTTGAGTTGAATTACTGAAATAAATGAACTTTTCCACGTTCTAATTTATTGATACACACCTGTATATCATGCTCATTTTAATTTTTTTCTCTACATAAAAATACAGAGCTATTTTATATATTATTCAAGCACATCATCATGTTATTTCAGTATCATTGATAATATATATAGTTCTTAATATTTTGAATTCAATTTTTTTTATATATATATTCTGTTTTTATTTAAATTTTAGGTAAAATCTACGGAAGCCCGTTTCCGCCACTGAATAAAAAATAAAAAAATGTTATTGCGACTATTTATCTCACAATTCTGACTTTTTTTTCCTCATAATTGTGATAGAAACTCGCAATTGCGAAATAAAAAGTCATAATTGTGAGATATAAACTCGCAATTCTGAAAAATAAAGTCAGAATTGTGTGATATAAACTCGCAATTGCGAGACAAAATCGCAATTCTGAGAAATAAAGTTAGAGCTGCAAGATATAAAAAGACTGATATGTTCTCAGAATTGCGAGTTTATATCTCACAATTCTGAATTTTTTTTCTCAGAATTGCGAGTTTATAACAATTCTGACTTTATAACACGCAATTGTGAGTTTATATCTCACAATTCTAAGAAAAAAAGTCAGAATTGGTAGTTATAAAGTCAGAATTGTGAGATATAAACTCGCAATTCTGAGAACATAGTCTTTTTCCACCCCTCAAAATTGGACTTTAAGTCGCAATTGCGAGTTTATATCTCACAATTCTGAGAAAAAAAGTCAGAATTGCAAGAAAAAAAGTACATTGCGAGATATAAACTCGCAATTGCGAATTATAAAGTCAGAATTGAGAGATAAAAACTCGCAATTCTGACTTTTTCTCGCGATTGCGATATATTTTATTTACTGAAATAAAATATAACAACTTTATTTCAAGTAATGAATTTATATATATAGTTTTAGTTTGATAAGCCTGATGTGAGGGTCCTTGATAAAGTTTGGTATAAATGCACTTTTCTGTTTTTAAACCCTCCAAAATGCACGGGTCTATAGACTTCCACTGTAAGTGCATTACTGTTAACTTGTTTTAACAAAATTAGAAATGATTTTGCAGTAACTGACAGCATGGAAGATCCTGTAGACAGAGGTTTAGTTGTACTGAATTCTGAATAATTTACCCATTGCTACTCTTCTAAGACAGACAAAAGGGAAATCTCTAGAAGCTGTGATAGCAAACATTCAGCATGTGCCAAGAACAAGCTTCTGTTTAGTGTCCGATGTGCTCTTTACACTGGTAGCTAAAGCAGTGTATCTGAGCAGGCCAGGCTTTGATGGGCTCATTTCACGTCTATGAGCAGGACCATGTTTGGGCATCAGCGTCTTCACTGCTTCAGTCTGTCGTTTCATACGCTTTCTCTCTGACGACGCACTCTTTCTCTCTCGCAGACACACCATATTTTGTTATGCTAATTGTCAGAAACTTACTAACAGAACGCTGATAAAGACCAATACCTGTCATGGTGCGCGTGCGAGACCAAAAGGCCTTACCTTTTAAGCTCAATGTCCAGGTGTGCTATAACTGGATCTAATATGTTGACTTTTATTTGGCACTAAGTAACACTTGAAATATCTGAAAATATCAAACCAAGTGGCATCTGCTAATATATGATGTTTTCTCAACCTGAATTATTGCAGTGACTTTTAACCAGCTGGTGTCTTTCAGTGGCTGTATGAAGTCAGTTCACACAGGTGTAGGTGAGTAGTGCTTGGCTCATCATGTAATAATAATATTTCTTCCCTGTGATGCAGCCTCTCTGTGTGAAATAAAACAGCTTTTATTAAATCTTCCTGTCATCTTGAGTAAAAAATTACAGTGTGCAACTTAAGGATGCACTATATATTGAAATAAAATCAATATTGTGATATGGCTGAATGGGTGTTTACACAACAATTTTCAACTCAAAATGTTTTATGCATTTTGACCATTCATTTACACGACAACAGTGTTTTGGGAGCCTGAAAACACAAACTTTTCAAAATGCAAGTTTTTAAAAACAATGCCATTACCGTGACCATGTAAACTATAAAAACACGCATTTGTGAAAATGATAACGTAATACACATGTATTATGTGTTCAGTCTATAAGCATGCGCAAGTAATGCTTATACACGCAGGCGTGTAGTGTTTCTTTACAAAAATACATCGCCAACTACTGGTCTGGCATGCATAGTACAGCATTTTTCGTCTTTTTTATAAATTCATGTGAACAGGGATCATTTTGAAAACATGAACTTTTCAAAATTCACAAAAGAAAAACATTCATTGCATTTTTAGTACAATCGTTGTCATGTAATAGTGATATATAATTAATTAAATATGTGCTGCATGTTTTAGAGTTAAGCACAGCTCTGTGTGCCTTTACATGCATGCAGCTCATGATACAGAGTTTCTGAGTCTTATAGCAGCTTTGTTAATTAACTGTGAACTGAGTGATTCTGAGACACAAGACACTTTCATGAGCTGCACGAGTAAATGAACACAGTGCTGCGCTTCAGTCTGAATCACGCTAAAAATATATTTGTCAGCAAATCACCAAAATAAAAGCTCACTGGGTTAAATTTTGAAAGCAAAAGGTAAATATGTAACCCTTGACCACAAAACCAGTCTTAAGTAACATGGGTATATTTATAGCAATAGCCAACTATACATTGTATGGGTCAAAATTATCGATTTTTCTTTTATGCCAAAAATCATTAGGATATTAAGTAAAGATCATGTTCCATGAAGATATTTTATAAATTTCCTACTGTAAATATATCAAAACTATATATATCATTAGTAATATGCACTGCTAAGAACTTAATTTGGACAACTTTAAAAGTGATTTTCTCAATATTTAGATTTTTTTGCACTCTCAGACTCCAGATTTTCAAATAGTTGTATCTCAGCCAAATTTTGTCCTATCCTAACAAACATCAATGGAAAGCTTATTTATTCATCTTTCAAATGATGTATAAATCTCAATTTGACCCTTATGATGGTTTTGTGGTCCAGGGTCACATATTAGTACTGCAATTTTACAGTGTACTATAAATACATTTTACTGTATATTAGTATTATTGCAATACATTTATGATGTTATACTATAAATATTAAAAAAATCTTTATTTTATAGTCATACTGAAAGTTTTCATTTTTGATCCTAAGGAAAACTGGCCTACTGTAGGAAAACGAAAGCAGAATTTAAAAAAAAAATAAAAAATTGTTTTATAACTGTTAACTTTATAGTTACTGGAAGAGGTTTGAGTTAGTTCTTCTGAAGAATAAATCCAAATTTTTCATTTTTACCAAAACTGCACAGCCCCAAAGTATGGTCCACACTCCAAAAAAAATCAAAAATAAAATAAAAATAAAAAGCAATAAAATAAAGTCTTTAGAGTAAAAAAAAAAAAAAGCTTTATGTAGATACGCTTACCAACAAAATCACCACAATCATTCTAAAAGAATTATTTCTTTCCAAATATAGCTATTTTATCTGGTGAAAATTCCTGTATTTTTCATATTGCAAAATCTTATCACAGTAAAATAAAATATTGCACTGTCAGTTTCACCCAAGATTGTGCAGCCCTATAGTGCACCTTTAACATAATGCCACTTGTTTGATATTTTAATATCTAACACAGTGATATTCATACATTTTTAGTGTGCAAATACTTTTTGGGGGGCTCACTATATGTGGTATTACTGATTTAATGTGTCTATTTTTAACATTTTAAAATATGAGTTCATTTTAATTCCGCAATAAAAATCTGTTTCGCCAACCAATTAAAACCAAATCAATTTTAAAATGTAAAATTTTTCCTGATTCTCTAATTGCCAGTCTCGTCCTGATCATTACTACTACTTTGATTTCTTTTTATTTTACTATCTATTTTTTAAAGGTTAGTTTGCTCCATCATGTTTAATTATTGCCAGTCCCAAGATTGACTGAGCTGAGTTTCTCCTCAAAGATCTGATCTGGCTCTCACCGTTTGCTCTGAGTTTTGACTCTAGGAGGAGTTTTTGGTTTTGACCAAGCCCTTCTGCACCAATCCCCTGTAGAACTCCTGGAGGTACGTGTACACGCACTTCCAGTCCGGCTCCCGCATCCGCACCATATCCTCCACATCCAAAAGCTGCGGACAGTCTGCCAGCTTCCTACTCTCACGCCGAAGTGGGGGACAGAGGAAGGAAAGAAGACAGAAAAAGGACAGAAACAAGTAGGATATACAAGGCCAGTGAGGAGAGGGAAATGAGACACACAAGACAAAATCAAAAAGCCAACATTAAACTCTGTGATGACAGCATATGTAACTGTGTTTTCATGCCTTACATTCATAACAAATACATGTGCAAAGACAAAC
The DNA here is from genome assembly GCA_039654775.1 of Spinibarbus caldwelli. Lineage (NCBI taxonomy): Eukaryota > Metazoa > Chordata > Actinopteri > Cypriniformes > Cyprinidae > Spinibarbus > Spinibarbus caldwelli. The sequence goes on along the minus strand of CM077222.1, from coordinate 11,480,970 downwards.
AACATCAAAAAGAGCAACAATGCATCCATTCTGTGATCTCATTATGCAAAAGTGACTGTGAACAACACCAACATACAGTATGGAGACAATAACAGCAATGCAAAAAGTGATGACTAAACATGTAACCCTTCGTCTCCAGACAAACACTGTTTGTCTGACTGTAAAACAGCCTGTAGAAGCTCAGTGATGGGATCATGCTGGAGCGGTGGAGACTGACCTCTTTAAAGGCACACATCTGTTAATGCTTGTAAAAAAAACACTATCATGCCAGGTATTCACAAAGAGACTTAAGGCATTTTCAAAAAACACCAATAGTGGACTTACATTGTTACAAAGATGAATTTTCTGTTTCGCTTTCATAATGCAACATTGTCATATTGTCAGAATACAGAATTTATCAGTTTGAGCATGACGGCTTTGTTGGGACAGCATCCTTGCAACATGCCTGTTTCAGAGAAGAGCAATGAGAAGGGGCACTTTTTGATTTTCAACTGCGATAATTCATGTGTTCAAATTATGATACAACTTGGTTCGTTGGTCCTTTGGGTGACTGTCGTGTTCATGCCTAAACAATCCGAACTAATGGAGAAAATATACCAGGTTCTGAAACAAATGCTCCAAATGTCAATCGCTGTTTAGTACTATCATAATGTGAGTGACTGAGTGAAACTGGATATTCATTGAGAGAAAAAAAAAAAAAAAAAATTTATATATATATATACATGAACTGACTTAATTTTATCCACTAGGAACTGAGTGAACAGCGGATTTCAAGTTTTAAAACAAATTTAAAACTTTAAACAAAGCCTTATTTTTTTTTTTAAATAAGGAGTTCCACTATTCATCATAAATAGTCGGGGAGATCAGAATTTCTGAATCCCAATGAAGTCTATTGGTATATCACTAAAGGTACTTTAGTGGTTTATAATTTCTGTAATTATAATTATAGGACAAAAGTGTCCCCCACTGAAACCCATTAAAACTGCTATTTTTAATCGCAGTGCCATTTAACTGTAAAATGATGCAATTTTTTTAAATAGGCTTTCAATCTGTTGGCAAGGCTTTAAAATTGATTTTATTTTTTTTACTATTTTTTACCAGATGGTGCCATTTTTTCAGGTTTGGCCTATAAAGCAAATACTCGCTTTATTCCTGCTTTCTACTTCTGTATATCATAGAGCCAATTGGATAAATAATACAGCTATAATTGTGTGGGTGAGTTGGTATGGATGTCAGAGTGGTTTGTATGTGTCATAAAAAATAAAAATAAAACAAAAATCGTGTGTGTGTGCTTGTAATATTTGAGAGAGAAAACCTCTACTGTAAATCACAAATCCAACTACCGTGTGCAGAGTTTTGCTGGCATCTAATGGGGAAAATTTGGTACTGCGCCCAAACAAAATCTTACTGAAAGCTCATTTTTTGAGATAGCAACCTCAAATTTGGAACACAACTTGTTTAGATTTATGGCTTTGATTTTCTAGCAGGTTAGAGTTCAACATGTTTAATAAAATATATATTTTATATAAAATATTGTTCATAAATCATTTTCATAAACTTAAACCTCTATAACTTTTTTTTGTTTCACTTTTTATTTTATTTCTTTATTTTTTACTTCAACAATAATCTGCCATGGGTCTTCTTTAAAATGAGACCAAACTTAAGTCTGTGCTACCAAGCTGCAAAGTTTTATGAAGTTTTTTGACTTTTTTTTTTCCACTATGGACCTTGTGTGTAACTTTTTTTTATTGACGCACAAGGGTTAATACATATAGAGAGATGCTAATGTTAAAAACCAAACAAAATCACTTAATTGAAATACTGTTATCTCAGTTTTGGCGTACTGTCTTACTTCAGACTAGGGCTGGGCACTAAAACGATAATAATTATCAAAAGATATTTTGTTCTCTATAATATGACAACACATGATCACTAAATGTTTTATAAAATAAATACGACCTCACGTTGTGTCAAATCACGTTTACACACTGCCTCTTTGAAACTTTCGTCTGTCATAAAAAAAATTGGATTAGGTTCAATTTTCTGCATTTTCGCATCTGTAGCAAGCATTTTGATAGGAAAGCATGATGAATACGGAAGAAAAAAAAAACGCACACAAAAATTTCGGCCTCAGTGTGCAAAGGACCTTAAATAATTGACGCAATGTGGCAACTACCATTGGAAATGATGACAACAGAGCTGTTGATCTGCCTGAGACCGCTGAACGCTGCAGTACTAGTAACTAGCAAACAACAGTACAGCGGCTTAAATAACCAAATATGAATTCAACTTCAGGCCACAACAGCAATTACAGATGGTGCCTTTAATGATGACAACAGTTGGGGTAGTGAGATAAACCAGTGCTCACAGTCAGGTGGAGGAAAATGAAATGAGAAAGTGTCTACTGGAATTACCTGGACACAGACTAACCAAAGGGGAAGCAGGTTAAGGCCTATTCTCAGGTCAGCAAACAATACTGACTTTGAGTAATGCTCTTCTGTTAGCAGACACTATTCTGGGGAAACTCGTGAGCGTTCAGCTGGATGTTTCTCATTTAGAAATGCATGAATTTTAGGTTAACTGGGAAACGAAAAAGGAAATAAGCAGAGGAGAAATTTAAATCATAATTTTAAAAGCTAGTAATTAAGGTTTAGTTATTTAAGTGGAACACACTCAAGGAAATGAGAGCTATTAAAAGATGATTAATCTGAAAGGACTGGAGATGCAGATCAGAAGAACTTGTTATAAATTTGGCTGTATTAAAACAGGCTCAGAAACAAAGCAAAACATTTACAAAAACATTTACTTTTTAATTACTCAGCAAGGATGCATTAAATTAATAAAAAAAAAAAAACAGTAAAAGATCTTTCAGTTTCAAAAGTTTCTATTTCAAATAAATGCTGCTATTTATCAAAGAATCCTGAGAAAAAAAATGCATCAGGGTTTCCACAAAAATATGGAGCAGCACAGCTTTTTTCAACATTGATAATAATCAGAAATTATTTTTGAGCAGCAAATAGGCATATTAGAATGATTTCTGAAGTATCATGTGACACTGAAGACTGGAGTAATAATGCTGAAAATTCAGCTTTGATCACAGGAATAAATTACATTTTTAAATATATTCACATTGAAAACTGTTATTCTAAATGGTAATAATATTTCACAATATTACTGTATGTGCTTTGATCAAATAAATGCAGTCTTGGTGAGCAGAAGAGACACCTTTCAAAAACTTTTTTTATTTTAAATCCTACATCCTACACTCTTAAATGATAGTGTATATGAAGGCAGGTTACAAATACAAACTGACGTTGATTGTTTGCCGAAGTGTGTTATTTGGAGTTTGACAATATTAGAAACATGGGGGAATTCACTAAGAATCAGTCGAGCCTCTATTTGCACACGCTCTCTGCATGGTCTCTAAATCTGATTCAGAAAATAAATAGCACATTTCTGCAGATTGTTCTGAGCAGTAGGCTGTAGCGGACGCAGCAGACCATCTCAATCTGGCATCGTTTATGGAGACTGTACAGCCTCGCGCCACCGCTGTGATATCCAGGCACTTGATCAGCTCAAGATGCAGAAAGTGCGCGTGATACGTCTGTATATTTGCCTGGTTATAACCGAATTAAAAACACTTGTACACAAACAACTGTTTGCTGCCAGCTTTCCATCTGCGGTAACAGCAACACATTAATCGCATGAGGCTGATGTTTCTAAAACGCCTAGAAGGGACTGTGTGTGTGTTTTGTCACTAAATAATAATATTATTTCATAAATTGTGACATTAAATGCAGCATGTTAATGTAAGAATGTATTAATGAACAGTGCTACATTAACACACACCAAGGAAGAACATACAACTGGTTATGCTCGACGTCAGAAGCAACTGTTTAGTGAATTCGCCCCGTAGTGCAGAAAATCAAATTTGCATTTTTGTCTGTCATTTTATTGGTTCTTAATTCTTTTGTATGTGTTTGATCATGTGATATATGCGACTCTGGACTCACTCTGCTGTACTGAAGGCCACCTCAAAGTTCTGCCTGCGGTTTGCGGGACTGAGGCTGGAGTAATCGAAGGCTTCTGGAAAGAAGTTATGCACCAGAGCACAGAACGCCATGCCATCACTCCAGCTGGAGGAGAAGTTCTGGATATCCACATTCTTCATGAAATGGAGGAGAGAAACAATATGAAGACAGAGAGCAAAGGTTGCCAATAAGAACGTACATTACCGTTCAACCGTTTGGGGTCAGTAAGATTTTTAAATGATTTTGAAATAAGTCTCTTCTGCTCACCAAGGCTGCGTTTATTGGATCAGAAATACAGTAAAAAACGTAATATTATGAAATATTATTACAATTCAAAATAACTGTTTTCTATTTGAATATGTTTTAAAATGTAATTTATTCCTGCGATGCAAAGCTGAATTTTCAGCATCATTACTCCAGTCTTCAGTGTCACATGATGCTTCAGAAATCATTCTAATATGCTGATTTGCTGCTCAAGAAACCGTTCTGATTATTATCAATGGTGAAAACAGTTGTACAGCTTCATATTTTTGAGGAAACCGTGATATATTTAATTTTTCACGATTCTTTGATATAAAAAGTTAAAAAGAGCAGCATTTATTTCCAATAGAAATGTTTTGTAACGTTACAAATGTGTTTACTGACACTTTTGATCAATCTAATGCATCCTTGACAAAAAAAAGTATTAATTCCCTTATAAATAACTTACTGACCCCAGGCATTTGAATGGTAGTGTAATTAAACATATACAGCAAATCTTAAAGAAAACGTGTGAATAAGAAATTAGAAATGAGTGAATAATGACTTCTGTTTCAGTCTGTTCCTCATATGAAGCTACTTTAGTACTTTCTACAGCACACCAATGAACTATATTCCAAGTTGAGGACTGTTTTTAGGGCAGTTTGTGGTGCTTTGTCATTTTTGGAGCTTGATAGCCCTATATCTCATTCACTTTTAATTGTAAGCACATGCTAAATAACTGTTTTATGAAAGAAAGAAAGTCCAAAATGCTTTGAAACAACTTGAGGGTGAGTAAATGATGATTCATTTTTCATTCAGGATCTGATTTTCTCCAGTTACCTCATAGGAACGGGTCTTGGATCTGCACCAGTCCAGCAGCATCTGTTTGATGGAGTTCGCATTGGGGACACCAAAACTTGTGGAGCGCTGCACCTTGTTTACTTGAGTAATGGCTGAGTTGCTACAGTCAGAAAGAGAAATGCTGTTGAACAGGTGGTATTTCTGTCAGCTAAATGAGCCTGAAAGTGTGTGAAAACCACAGGCTTACCCTCCAGAGCCTCCAGTGTTCTCGAGCTTCTCGATCATGGCTTTTCGTGCCTGTGCTGCAGATGTTTTGGGTAACGCCTGAGCCCTCATCAGCTCTGATCTCTCCGCCTGTCTGCGCTCAAGAGCTGATGTTCTGCTGGAGCTACGAGATGTGTTGTCCTCACGGTCAAAAACACTGAAGGAAACAGAGAGGAAAAGTATATAAGAAAGAATACATTACAGAATAAATCACCCAACTATGACAAAAGACCTTAAAGGTGCAGTATGTAATATTGACAGCTAGCGGTTGAAATGGGCACTGGAGTCCGAACTCAAAATACTGGAGAGTGTTGAAGCTTTTGCACCCTCCTCCTCAGTCTCGACACTCACGATTCTTGGTGAACAAAAGTATTAGCCTAATTTCTTTTAAAGAAAAAAAATCTTATTGACATTAACTTTTGAACAGTAGTGTATGTACAGTAGGATGGGATTTCATTTTATGTTGGTATTACATTAACTGGCATTACTGTGTTATATAATGCCTGAATAGTTATTTGTGAATTATTAAAAAATTAACTACGGTGTTTAAAATAAGACCAGGACCAAAAAGAGTTCATGTTGACTTTAAAGCACTCACCTGCCAACCTTCCTAGTGGATGTGGTGCTGGAGTAACTGTAGGATTTTGTTTGCACTGTGCCTTCTGATGAGATAATAAGAGAAAAGTGGGTTTGAAGTGGGTCCTGGTAGCAAGTAAGACTGAATACTGAGTACAAACAGAGTAAACTTACTGTCTGTCTTTTGAACATAGCTGGATTCCATGATAGTGCTGCGGGACGTCCTGCCACTATCATCTGAACACACAAGCAATGACAGTGTCACGATCAAATTACACACAGAACAAGAGGCTCTTGTTGAAGGATCAGGCAGCATTAAAAACTGGACCCCCCCCATGTATAACAGGTAATAATTCAGTTTAGGGAACAATTCTAGCTGTTTATTAACATGCATATTACTAGAATATTGGCTGTTTATTAGTATATACAAAACACATATTAATGCCCTATTCTGCATGACCATATTCTAGAATCCTACCCCATACCTAAGCTTAACAACTACCTTACTAACTATTACTAAGCAGCAAACTGGGATTTTACTGAGGCAAAAGTCATAGTTAATAGTTAGTTAATAGTGAGAATTGGACCGGAAAATAAAGTGTGACAATATAAGAACATTTAATCTAAAAATGACCAGTATTAAGTTAAATAAAATCAATGGATTCATTTACATTCTTTTGAACTAATTGTGTGCATTTACCAACACAAATCAGTCCTAAAAGTGTATGAGATACATGGGAAAGAGACTAAATATACTTTACAAAAATATTTTTGAGACAAATCTAACCAACAGATAAAAGGTTGGCATAACGTCATGTGTAAAGCGTTAGTTAACATCTGGGTCAAAATTGATACAATACAATGTAATACAATGTAACTGTCTTGGAAATGTCTTAAGCCATTTCCACAGTTTTATTCCTGTACCAAAAATGACTGATTTTTAAGATGCATGCACCAAATTTACAGGTCAAAACTGACCTGAATGCAATTTTAAAGGTACACAAATACTTCATTATTTTACAGGAGAGTTTCACTAGTGAGCATTTTCTTCGAGGGCTCTTAAAATGTAAAAAGGAGTCTGCTGATATTAAATAAACATTAATTAATTCCCAGGGTCTTGTAAAACAAAACTATGATCGTTTTTGTTGCAAAATCTTGAACATAAACATTCAATTTTAAGTGGACTACAGAGGGAAAAAATACAGCCGAGTTCACTACATTACTGCTGTGCTACCTGAATTGGAAACGCGATTGGTGACGTGACTGATAATGGAGCCGTCTGCAGAGCGCTCAATCTTCTTCATCACGACTTCATTGGTGTCTGCACCCACCCGGGCTTTCTGAGATCTCTCCTCCCGCTGCTGTCTGAGCTCCTGCAGACGCAGATCTCGTTCCTTCTCTCTCTGGTCTGAGGTCACGGGTAAAATGAACAGCGTCAGGAAGAGAAATTTGGGTGAAGATGGAGAATGGATCAGGGATGCACAAAACATGAGTGACCATATTGGCACTTTTGCAACAATCAACATGGGCGAGACTATCTGATCTAGGGAGTGTGTCCAAGAAACTTGTTTGAAAACATTATTTTGCAACTCTAGTGACACAGAGTCTGAAGTGTGTGATTTCTATCACTATCATGTTTAAAGCACTTGTGTGAAAGCTTTAACATCTTAGATTAACACCATAGTAAGGTTGTGCAATATTTACAATCACCATTTAATATCACAATATCACAATTGTTTTTTTTAACAATGTGCCAGCTGACGTTGTTTTTCCTGAATATCAGCACGATTGCAAATTGTGATATTGATGCGATATTGATGTGATAATGATTTTTACAATAATTCAATAAACATTTGGCTAATACTGTGAGTTACATTTAAAACAACAATATTATCAATATTACCATCATTATTAATGCTCTATTTCACCAAAAAAAAAAAAAAAGTGCCAAACAAATCTAAAACAGAACTTTACGTGTCTCTGAGCAACAGACAGTGGTGTTTAGTTTTTGAAAGAATCTGCATTTTTGAATAAATCAATGACCCATTCGCTTTGTTCCTGAATGAATCAACCATTTGAACGAATCAGTTGAAGGACTGGCTCAAAAACTTGTTCGTTAAACTTATCACCATCTACTGGCAGTTATAGTTTAATATTTAAAATATAATTTCATATCATTTATGCAGCTGTAACTGCAATGTAAATAATGTATGCTGCATTTGTGTAAATGCATTCATTCCACCTCTGAGCTGCATTAAACAGTCCATGTAAATACATCTAAATGTCACTTTAGCGCAGCTGTGTGACTTCTGAAGTGCAGAAATGGATTTTCTTGATACTGATTTCATTTGATTGGTAACAGCCATTGAATTTATTGATTCACTTTGAGAATATGACATAAAAGATAATGCTTATATCTAAAATGGTTAGAAAAAGATGCCTTTATATGGTAAAAAATGGAAATCATTGCACAGAATATGAAAAACGTGTCCATGACAGGTCTAAACCAGTCAAAGTTCCAGCACCAAATTTAGCAAAATATTGTCTAATTATTGACAAAACCCCAGAAAACATATATAATATAAAACATGTATAATTTTTAGTCAATATTGCACACCCCCACACCATAGATGATCACAGCACTGTGTGTACATTTGATCAAGCAAACACAGAGCAAGCAGTACCATATGATAACCAAATACATATACTTTCATGCATGGTCAAAAAACATGACCAGATCACACGTATCACACAAACCACACGTGGCACATAAAAACTACATACCGTATCTTCAAGCCAAATCTATAGCCAAATGAAGCCTAACTAACCCTTCACTAAGGCCCTGGGCATTAGCAAAGGGACAATAGGGCAAAAACACACACAATCCAGAAACCCTACCCATTTCCTCCTGTGTGCATCCCAGCCTAGCCTCTGAGAGCAAAAAGAGAGAAACAGCTGCACTCAACAAAAGGGAAGTAAAGAAGACAGACTGTCTAGCAATGTGAACTGATACACTTTCTATGTTGATGCCCCTCAGTATACAGAGAAAATATAGAAAGAAGAGAAGGAGAGATGAGTGGTGTGCAAGAAAACAAAAGTAGAGATTATCACCTCGCTTTTTCTTTCGTAGTTCTCTCATTGCAGTCCTGATCATTTTCCTTTCTTCAAAATCTTTGCAATCATCAAGCTGCAAAAACAAACAAACCCCACACCAAAATAATAATAAAGCAACTCATTGTACTTCTATACTGCCAAGCATTTAAAAATGAATAAATGAATCATGCACAATAATACCAGGAACTTTCTGTCAAAAAAAGATATTTTGAAGTATGTATGTAGCCAAAAAGTTGATGGTAGCTACTGACTTCCATAGTATTTTTTTCCATACTGTGGAAGTCAATGGCTACCGGCAACTGTTTGGTTACCAACAATCTTCAAAACAGAACCAAGAAAGAAACTCATATAGGTTTGGAACAATTTGTGGATGAGTAAATAATGACAGTTTTCATTTTTGGGTTCTGTGTTGTCTGCATGAGCATCATGCCTTAGTTTGTCACAACAAATCTTTGATCATTTTTTGTTGTTGATATTTGTATATAACACCAGGAGAAATAAAGTACCATTTTGTCCAGGATCTCATCGTCCTCAATCTCCTGCAGCTTCTCTGAGGTCAGTTTATCACTTTGCACCTCATTTTTGATGGAGGTCATGGATGAGCCGTTAGGAAGCACAGGAACGTCACGGGATGCCTCGCTCACAGATTCACCCACAAGAGATATGGGCTCCGTCTCCATCTGTGTGAGTGCAGGGGGATAAATGACAATGTATGATACACTATGAAGGTACACTTTAAAAATTATCACAATTTTAACTGTAAATATGCTACTATTTTAGTATACATGTGCATCTCAATAAATTAGAATGTCGTGGAAAAGTTCATTTATTTCAGTAATTCAATTCAAATTGTGAAACTCGTGTATTAAATAATTTCAATGCACACAGACTGAAGTAGTTTAAGTCTTTGGTTCTTTTAATTGTGATGATTTTGGCTCACATTTAACAAAAACCCACCAATTCACTATCTCAACAAATTAGAATACTTCATAAGACCAATAAAAAAAAAAAAAAAAAACATTTTTAGTGAATTGTTGGCCTTCTGGAAAGTATGTTCATTTACTGTATATGTACTCAATACTTGGTAGGGGCTCCTTTTGCTTTAATTACTGCCTCAATTCGGCGTGGCATGGAGGTGATCAGTTTGTGGCACTGCTGAGGTGGTATGGAAGCCCAGGTTTCTTTGACAGTGGCCTTCAGCTCATCTGCATTTTTTGCTCTCTTGTTTCTCATTTTCCTCTTGACAATACCCCATAGATTCTCTATGGGGTTCAGGTCTGGTGAGTTTGCTGGCCAGTCAAGCACACCAACACCATGGTCATTTAACCAACTTTTGGTGCTTTTGGCAGTGTGGGCAGGTGCCAAATCCTGCAGGAAAATGAAATCAGCATCTTTAAAAAGCTGGTCAGCAGAAGGAAGCATGAAGTGCTCCAAAATTTCTTGGTAAACGGGTGCAGTGACTTTGGTTTTCAAAAAACGCAATGGACCAACACCAGCAGATGACATTGCACCCCAAATCATCACAGACTGTGGAAACTTAACACTGGACTTCAAGCAACTTGGGCTATGATCTTCTCTACCCTTCCTCCAGACTCTAGGACCTTGGTTTCCAAATGAAATACAAAAGAAAAGAAAAGAGTCATCTGAAAAGAGGACTTTGGACCACTGGGCAACAGTCCAGTTCTTCTTCTCCTTAGCCCAGGTAAGACGCCTCTGACGTTGTCTGTGGTTCAAGAGTGGCTTAACAAGAGGAATACGACAACTGTAGCCAAATTCCTTGACACGTCTGTGTGTGGTGGCTCTTGATGCCTTGACCCTAGCCTCAGCCCATTCCTTGTGAAGTTCACCCAAATTCTTGAATCGATTTTGCTTGACAATCCTCATAAGGCTGTGGTTCTCTCGGTTGGTTGTGCATCTTTTTCTTCCACACTTTTTCCTTCCACTCAACTTTCTGTTAACATGATTGGATACAGCACTCTGTGAACAGCCAGCTTCTTTGGCAATGAATGTTTGTGGCTTACCCTCCTTGTGAAGGGTGTCAATGATTTTCTTCTGGACAACTGTCAGATCAGTAGTCTTCCCCATGATTGTGTAGCTTAGTGAACCAAACTGAGAGACCATTTTGAAGGCTCAGGGAACCTTTGCAGGTGTTTTGAGTTGATTAGCTGATTGGCATGTCACCATATTATAATTTGTTGAGATAGTGAATTGATGGTTTTTGTTAAATGTGAGCCAAAATCATCACAATTAAAAGAACCAAAGACTTAAACCACTTCAGTCTGTGTGCATTGGATTTATTTAATACACGAGTTTCACAATTTGAGTTGAATTACTGAAATAAATGAACTTTTCCACGACATTCTAATTTATTGAGATGCATCTATCACACAAGGAGTGTCATTTTTTTCTCTAAAAATAACCGTGATTACAAATATAGATTTCTTTTTTTTTTTAACAACAGTTCAATAAACAATAAGTTAATTAAGAGACTTACGTTTTAGACACTATATTGCCTGTTTTGCGCTATTTCGACAACATTAATAATTCCAAACATAGCCACAACACTGTTTTGCGTCTTTGAGCAACAGGACGGTGTTTCGTTCCTGAATGAATCAACCGTTTAAATAATTTGGTTCAATCGCAATGACTCACTTATTAACAGTGACTTGCTGCCACCTGCTGGCGGTTTTAATTTCACATTTAAAGTATCTTTTATTATTTCAATAATTTCAAATATCAGTATTCAACGTTTTATGTTTAACATATCAAAACATTATGCATTTGTAATTGCAGGTTAAATGCATTCATGTTCTGCACTACACAGTAGTGTGTAAATACATCTAAATGGCACTTCACATGCAGCTTCTGTGTTTCCTCTGCATTGCAAAGAAGAACTTTATTGATACTGATTTCATTTGCTTGGTAACAGCCCAAATGTCTTATTATTCTAATTCACTGATTAAATGTAAGAATTTGACTCAAACGATAACAGCATTTAAACAAAAAATTTAATTAGAATGAATTCATTCAATTTCAGTCTTTTTTGTTCTACTTACTTCAATTTCTGTGATTTGATAAATGTCTTTCATACTTATTTTTTAACTTATTTAATATACCAAAAGTTTTAAAAAGTCATCACTGAAGATGCACAATTATCACAAAATTTCATGTTATATCATGTTAAAATGCATTATATTGGTGTACGGAAAGAATATCTATATAATGCTGACAGACAGACAGACAGATGCCTGTTAAGATCTTATACTATGACACTAAAACACATTGATGACATTTATACTTCTGAACACCTAATCCCTAAAGCAGGCTATAATCTACAGCAATACAATTGACATTAGGATTTAAGAGCAGAGACGATAAAAATAGCCGTCCAAAAATAAAACTGGCAGAGTGATGGAGAGATGGGCAAAAAAAAGAGCAATGAGCGAGTGAAACCCTTATAGCAGACAGAGGAGATGGAAAAAGGGGGCTGGTGGAAGGGAGAGAATGTTTCTGAATCTGATCTATGACTACAGCTGTGTTTACACAAAAGCCGTGGAAGCTCGCTGACATTTAGACAGGAATGAGAGCTCAGTGATTTCTGTGAATGTCCCTGAGCGCCTCAGCCTGCTGCTCTCATCCACGTCACACTCAGTGCTTCACTGATCTCTGCTTCAATGAAGCACTGTGGACGTGCAGGTCAGGACGGACGGTTACTAATAAATCTTTAGAGAATTAGCACATTGAGACAATGGAAAATTAGGTATCCAGACTGTATAAAATGCTTGTGACAAAGGAAAAACAAAGCACAACTTTAAATCTATCTGCAATCTATAAATTGCAGAGAGTGATGCTTGTGTTTTTTTTGCTTGTGCTCCCAAGTAGATTTTTTAATATTTCAGCTTCAAACTGTATTTAATATATATGTGTGTGTGTGTAACTGTTATAAACATATTATTGTGCTGATACTAGTAAAACAATCTATATATTGAACGTTTCCTTTTGAGAGTTTTCATTGAATTAAATGCTTTTATTGAATGGAATAATATCAAATTAATTTAATTTATCGTGTAGCAAAATACAAACGAGAAAAAAAAAAAAAAAAAAAAACCTTTATCCATGTCTTTTGAAGTTTAATATTTACATTAGGCTGTATCGTGATTCCTGTTTTTCAGTCTCCATATTTAAGACCTCTTAAATTTATGATTATAAAACATAGTTCCGGTCCTTGATTCTGATTGGTTGAGCTGCGTTCGAAGCAGTTGTAAATTACTCTACAAACACACACCTTTGTTTACGTCTGTGTGTTGCAACCACTTTGTTGCAACCATAGACATATACAGACGCCCTATTCGACCGCTCCAGGCATGTAGATGCAGCCGCCATCTTGGAACGGTCCACTTGACGTCATTCACCATACTGTAGGTTCGCACAGAGCTGTTGGATTCGCAGACCATCAGCTGTGCAGGATTGTGGCATCTTTCGAATATTCAGTGATTACTATGGTGAATGACGTCAAGTTGACTGCTACAATATGGCGGACGTCTTACGTATAGCGGCCCACAGAAACAGTCGCTAATGAGGCATCTACGTATATATATCTATGGTTGCAACCACAACCGTTTCTGAGGAACTACATTGTTTGGCAGAAGAATAATGTTTTTATTAATATCATTACATTTTATTTGCTTTGTTTTAATTTGTGAAACCTTGCTACATATATGGAATAACCGTTTTATAAAAGCAATAAGCCCTGTGAAGCCATGGTTTACAGTGAATTTATAACAGCTAAGGGGCATTGTTAGACACGACGCAAAGCAGACCACGGCGAACCATGGCTTCTTGGGGCTTATTGCTTTATATAAATACCTGCAGGGAATTGTTTTATTTGCATCTGTGCTCCTAAATACATTTTACAGTTCACACACATCTATTTTTAATCACAAATTCAAGTGAAGCGCTCACACTGTCAAACCCTGCAATCAAGCAATTGTTACGTCAAATCAGGTAAATGCATTAGGGCTGTTAAGTGAATTTAACAGCATTAGACATATTTAATTAATCTCATAAGGTAATGTGCTAACTTTGGCAGCCCTATTAAAAATCATTGGTATGTAATGCAAAAGTGCTATTCCTAAAATGAGAGTCTGGCATTCATTCAAAATTATTTACATCACCAAACACATACAAAGATCTGCAAAAGACTTGTGCAGAAATAGACCGAATACCCACTGCAAATCTTGTGCCACAACGAGTTACCATCTTTTTACATCTTACTAATCCCAGCTTAACAAGGCTTTGCTTCACACTAGTAAATTCAAACAGGTATATTTTATATTTTAAGTGCTACACAAACTATTTTCAATCTAAAACTCTAACGCGCACTTTATTTTAAAAATTAAATTACCACCAACTTTCTTGCTCACTGAACTACTTGTACTGTATCTAGAGCGTAACTTGCCCTAAATCAAGAGATCCCTGGAAAATCTGATCTGACTGAATCAAATCTCTTCCTGGAAGCAAACTCAGACACTAAGACTTTCAATTAATCAGACATAAATGGGCCATACGATTCATTTTGTTTTCAAATCTACTGCACTAAGCCATAAAATCTATTTGAAGCATAAGTTAAAATAAATTATTCATACCAGATGGGATCTTTGATGGTAAGTTTACAGTATGTTTTGTTAAGAAAAAAGTTTGGCACAAGCTTCAATGAAAGAAAATCTTTAACTTGAACCCCTATATTTAGATGGTTTTCTTGGCAGATTTTCCAGTCCACGTTATTCACCACGAGTGCAGATGACTAATAATAATACATAGTGGAAAATGATGCTTTTAAAACCAAAGCCATCCAAATGATGACACCAGATTTATGAAGGAAAAATAATTTCCAGCATTGCTAAGCATAAATATGCAAAATACTACTTGGTTCAGATGGCAAAATCTTACAATATCCATCTTTCTGAGTCACAGTTCACCTACGTGAAGAAATATTTTTTTGCAAACCACAATGCTAGATGTTATTGATGGCCAGGGGATTGCTTTTAGTTTGCTTAGGTGTTCTGAGTAGTAAATAAACAGGCCCAAATTGAAAGACCCACACCAAGTGGTCTCTACATATTGCTCATATCCCATTTAGCTCACTTTATCACAAAAGTGATTCTTCACCTTAGCAAAACTATTAATGTTTACAATCAGACAAATGTCTGGAGTACCTGAAAACCACACTCGAGTAAAAGTACAGATACCTTACAACAAAAATGACTCCATTACAAGTCACCAATTCCAAATCAACTTGAGTAGAAGTCATAGAGTATCTGATTATAACAGTAGTGAAGTATTTTACTCTTACTAAATGTAAGCTGAAAAACACACTAGTCCTCATCATCTAAGAGAAATGCCAGTGAAAAACAGCCACAGTTCATTTGTGAGACAAGCAATCACATGATTATTTATTTTAAAAAATCAAAATAAAACAATTGCAATAAATTAACAGCCGTCTTGAACATCTACAAACACTGAAGTCTCAGTTAAGCTCAAGCACTCAAAAAGGGCATAAGTCAACCAATATCTTTCAAAAAGGTCTCAGCCATGTCATCAAATATGAGTCAAAATCTGCTAAGGGGTAATAATAGAACAACAACAAAAAAAAAATGAACAAACAACACGTTTTAATAAGTGATTTTTCACTCTTATTTACAATGGGGTCTGCATTTCCGTGGGTTTCATTTTTTTTTTTTTAAATAAGAGACAAAAACAACTTTGTGCATCAAAATCACTTCTTTTCTGGTTATAAAAAAAGGCTTGATTTTCAAAAGTCAAGATTTTGTCTGTCAAAAAAACATGCACAAATCACAGTGGTATTTATGAGAAGATGATTTGTTGCATTTAATTACCCCTTTAGCAGATTTTGACTCACATTTGCGACTCACAACTACCTGCTAAAGCACTCCCATTAGCGTAAAGTAGTGCCGTTGACAAGTCTGGGTGAGTAAGGGCAAATCGCAAAAAATGTAGTACCTTCAATGGGCTGTAGATGGTTATATCACTTCTTTTGTAGCAGAAATAAACTGCTGCAGAAAAAGTTAGGTGCCATGCAAAATGTAACGAGTAACTGCATCACTCATGACAAATGTATTGGAGTAAAGAGTACGTATGCTTATTCAAAAATGTAGTCAAGTAGAGAGTAAAAGTTGCTAATATCTTTGAAATGCAGTAAAACTACAAAGTAGCCAAAAAGACATAAGTACTCAAGTTACTAAAATATTTTACACAACTGGACACCATATGCTATTGTTCTGTGAGACAATTTTCTACCATTCATAAGCACATATTCAAAATACTACTTGTTTCAATTTAGCAAAAGCACAGTTCAACTACTGGATGAGATAATTTGACAAACCACAATGCTGTGTTCTTGGTGGTTGCCAGGGCATTGCAATTAGATTGATAAGTGATTCTAGGTATTAAACTGGTCCAAATCAAAAGAGTGGTCTCTAAATATGGCCCATATCCCAATGCAAGTCTGTTTTTAGCTCACTTTAAAATGCAAAAGTGATTATTTGCCTTATCAAAACTATTGATGTTTACATTCTGCTAAATGTCTGGAAAAAAGCCACACTTATACTACCATGCTGTTTTCCCTTGAGACAATGCCGGGTGGAGACGACACAGATGATGCATGGCAAACAGCAGCAAAGGTTGGAGGGTGTAGCACTGGGTTTACTTCCCCATCTGAGGAATTGTTGTTTGCTGCATCCACATCTTGCTCTTGTGTCAGTTTTGGTTCAGGCAGTCCAAGGGTGTCGCAAAGCGCCATTACTTGCCTTACAAGCTTCTCCTGCTGGATCCTTAAGCTCAAGTTCTCCTGCTGCAAGGCAGCAATGGCTTCGACAACAGGCGCAACCTGGGCTGTCGCTTTTTCCAAACGGGCCTCTACATTTTTGCCGAAAACCTTCAAATCGTAATGTATATCTTGCACGGCTTGCTGAAGATTGAGTTCCAGCTCATAAAAATGTTCATCTGTTGCTTTTTCGTCTTCATTGTCTGCAACGGTCTGTAACAGAAGGTCTCCGATCACAGCCTCTAGGCCCGACTCGGCACAATCTTGATCCAGATTGTCCTGGAGACTGACTTGGTCGCCTAGGTCTGGGGTAGAGTCCAAACTGACACCAGGCATGGTCTGTTTGGCTGCTTCTCTAATAACTAATCAACAGTTGCCAAATAATTGTCAAAAGCTCCAACAATTAAAGTTTATAAGAACAATCAAAGCAAATCGCCTTGCAATAAGTATAGATGACACAAAATATGCCTAACTTCAACTCTCAGTTGAGACAAATCCCAGCCCTTTATACCTCACTCCAGACCCCCATCAGCTGTCCAACATGTCAGCCAATGGCGAGCCTTGGAATTCTGTCGCCATGGCAGCTGGAGGCCCCAGAGCCCCTGCTAACTCAGGTGCCACAGTCATCTATTTATCAACAGTGGCCATTATTCCAGTGGGCAATCACCCATAAGCCCCCAGCTCTCTTTTTTTAGAGCTCTCGTCCTTCACACCTTTCACTAGCAGAGAACAAAGTCTGCAGGGCAGCGGTGAACAATGTGACAATGTGCACATAGTGCAAATCCAAGGCACAAATGGTTTATTAGCTCTTTTCAAGGGTATCTGATCGATCTTAAACCCTAGATGCACTACATCAGCAGGGTAGGGTTGCACCAGTCGTTCGTAAGTTCTTACTTAAACTGTAACCTAAAGTCCACACTACACATTTAGTAACTCCTGGCTAGTTTGTTACTGTACTTTATTTGGTTGCACCATTTGTTCTTAAGGCAGAATGAAGCTAGTAGGTCTTAAGCGCTCCTAAAACTAACATAGTTATGTAATATGACATTTAATCTCAATTATTCAGAATGAATAAATAAACTGGGTCACACTTTATTGTAGGGAGCAATTCTCACTATAAACTATGACTTTTGCCTCAATAAACTCCTAATTAGCTGCTTATTAATAGTTAATAAGGTAGGTGTTAAGTTTAGGTATGGCGTGGATTAAGGGATCTAAAATATGGTCATGCAGAATAAGGCATAAATATGTGCTTTATAAGTCCTAATAAACAGCCAGTATGCTAGTCATATGCATGCAAATAAGAAATAAGTGAGAATTAGTGCCTAAACTAGTGTTACCAAATACTGATAAAATAAATAAATAAATAAATTAAAAAAAAAAAACAAAAAAAAAAACTTAAGAAATGGCATTATTTATTACGACTGATTATTTTTGACACCCACAATACACAGATGTGCTGTTTGAGTCAGGATTGTGTTGAAGATCTGCTAACAAAGTAATTTATTCACATAATGTTCTCACAATTAAATGGTAAACAATTGTAAATGTCAACATTACCATACATGTCTAAATGATTGACAGTCTGTAAGGTAACAAAAGAGCTTGCTGATGCGATTCAGTCAATCTGCCGTTTTATTGCAAATGTTACTCCTGCTCACAGGCTTCCCTAAATATTTAAGTTATATGTAGAGTTATGATTCAACTAATTTTAATGGTGAAACACAAAAATATTTAGTGCCTCTTTATGTCAAAACTAGGCTAAGATGTAACTTGTAAAGATGCACTTTAAACTCATATGATGAAGGTTTTCCTACAGTTATGCTTGATGTCTTTGTAGACACTTCAATAAAAAGTGACTCTGTAGAAGGAATTCAAGCTACACTTTTATCAGTGCACGTTACTTAAGAACCCATGACCTTGTTGGTATTGTGTTATTCTTTATTCTTTATTGACCTGAAGTTTGCGGTGAAACTGATGTACTGGCAGGTCTATTTTCATATTGACATACTGTATGACTTACATTCAAGACTAATGGATTATCGAGAAAAAAAAATGGACAGGGACTTGGTGCTATCCATTGTTTGTTGATTGGATGGAAGCAGATCTGAATGTGATTTTGCAGTGGATTGTATGAAAGCGATAGGACTTAAATGGACTAAATGATTTAAGTGGACTAGATGAAATCTGGTGTATGTCACCTGTGAGAAGACGCGAGACACAAGCGCAATGGTCATACACGTTTTCATAGAAAAAACAATGGAAAAGTAGTGCACTGGAATGGAAAAACATGTTCTGTGTAAATGGCCCTAAACTAAATCACTATTTAAAAAACAATGCATCTATATGCAAATTTATGCAAAAATATGCAAAAAAATATTCCACTATAAAGCTCTGTACAAGCAGTTCATTGAAAGCTGTGACACGTTTCAGATTTTTGGCACTGATTTGACATAGCGCAACAGGTGTGTCACTAAAAAGCCCTTTAGCTGTCATCAGGAAACTTTGAGTAGCCAAAACCACCTCTGAACTTTTTCAATTCCATGACTGTGTCAGTGTATATTTGAGGCTCAGACAGGTATTCCAATCAGTCCGGTCTCATTCAAGCAACAATGCCTGACCCTCGGACTTACTGACAGCGATGCAACTAAAAATATCCGGCATAGTTCAAAACAGAGCATCTAAATATACCACCACAAGCTGTAAAAGAGTGGCCACAAAACAAACCCTGTGAAGAATGTAAGGTACGTACAGCCGGAAGGAACTGACAAGCAGTACTTTGCTGGGAAAAGTTTCAAAATGTCTGTTTGGCTTGGAACATCATCCTATAGGCATCCATGTATGAAATTAAAAAGCTACTATTTCTTTCTAGGAAAGAGCAGTGAAAAGTACAGGTTGGCATCGTGTGGTGGATGTCCAGAAATAGTCAGTGACTGTAGTTAGAAGCTTTCTGAATAGCACAGATTACTCTGGACACAAAGTATTTAAATATGTATGTTCACTGGACATATACATTTTTAAAATTAATGTGTATATATATTATATATGTGTGTGTGTGTGTGTGTAATATATATATATATATATATATATATATATATATATATATATATATATATATATATATATATATATATATATAAAATTTTTAAACCTGTGCCATAAAACATGCCACGATTATTGGATTTTTGCTGCTGCATTAAACAGTTAGACATCCATGACATCCATTTTTTTTTTCCATTCAGAACAATGTTATACATAAATTTTTATAAGCTGATTTTTGTCAAATATATTTACATGTATTAGATATTTTCACACAGCCAGGGTAAAAAGGGATTACACATAAAATACAAAGTATATAAATATACTAAATAAAAATTTAAATAATATTATATATATATATATATATATATATATATATATATATATATATATATATATATATATATATATATATATATATATATATATAAAAAAATCATTAGGACAACTGTCTCTTATACTGTGTCCTAAACTGGGACACCTATTGAAATCAAAAAATCAAATGTGGTCATGATCTCTATTTCTGTCGCGCTGCGTTGAATTTCTCATGAAATATCATTGATCCAAAATCCCTTCACATATTGATCAGCCGTGATTTTGTCACCTTGTGCAGAATTTTTGCTTTCACACTGGAAACTTGAGTCATTTGTGGTCGGAAGAGCTGCAGATTATTTCCCACACCACTCCTTGTGGTTTCTCATCAAGCCTCTCCAAACCCTGCTTCTAATTACCGTCCCATCAGTGCTAAACAGTTTGACCTACATCTAGTAAAATCTGTACCTCAAATCACCATCTAGGAAATTGCTTGCAAAGGAAGAGAGAAGCAAAGGGCAAACAACATCCAATTTATGACCACACAAATGCATCCGTTATGATCAGCTGTTAGACATTTGTCTGTCATCACAGTTATCATTGTATTTATAAAACCTGTACAGAGTATGCATTAACTCCAGCGGTTCATGTTTGCTAGTATACAACAAAACAATCACTTTCTATTCTTCAAATCCTACTCATTTTTACCTCTGACCCAGACTGCCGTATACAAGTTTTCCTTCAAATCATGATTCCTGCTGTGTGTTGTCTCTCGAGGCTTTCTTTTTCTTCTGTTGCTCTCACACTGAGATATTAATCCCTCATTTGTGCGAAATAGCCTTGCCAACCTGCTAATGAAGCGCCAGTACTTATCCTTTAACAAGATTATCACACTGCCCCACATGAGTTACAGACGCAACGGGTATTAAAAGCAAGAGACACGTTTACTTATACCTGTTGTGATGTTTCGCCATATTTCAAATGATTTACCTCAATTATTCACATAGGAGCAGCTTTTCCTGCCTTGTGAAAAAGTGTGTTTAATTGTATTGAATGTGCATTTGTAGTGTACTTAAAGGTTTTGAAGTAAACTAAAACTTAAAATACAAAAAAAATTGAACTTGCAGATAACAATACGAATGAAAAAAAGACCACTTAAGTGTACTTAGAGACGCTTTCATGACTGTTTCTTAACACACTTATGCTGAGTTCACACTGCACGATTTTAACCCCGATTTCCACTCGCCAACAGGTTTAGCGAAATCAGAAAGGCAAATCGGTGCTTGTTCACGCGAGTGACAATCACGCAGTGTGAATTATCAAAGACGCGATCTGAAAGAATCGCCAACGTGTCGCCGACGCCCATGAAATATTTAGCATGGTAAATATCTGGACCTGTCAGCGATTCAAAATCTTGGTGTGTGAAATGAGTTCTGACTGAAAAACACATCGGCAATGACCTACAGCCAATGAGAGAGCAAGATACAGGGCAGCGGGACGTTCGCGGAGGAGTTATATGAAACATAGTTTGTGGACCAGACAAAGTTGTTGCCGATTCTTCCTATTGTAAAGTATAGGAACCTCATGTCGCCGATCCATTGTGCAATGTGAACGCAGCAGCAACTGAATGCTACCCCAGATAGCCGTGCAGTGTGAAAATAAAGGTGATCCAACGACTTTGAAAATCGTGCAATGTGAACCTGACATTAGGTATACTTGCAAAAAGTACACTTTGTAACAATGTCAAATGAAGAGTTTTACTTTAAAGTACATTTTAAATAGTTTCAATTATCTTTCATCATGCTTTAAAATAATCTTATTTTGATGTGTTGACTAACATACTAAAGGGCTTTCATGCATTTTTTATAGATAGGACAGTAGAGAGAGACGACAGGAAAGCACTGGGAGGAGAGAGGGAGCGGGAGCGGCAAAGTACCTACGCTGTGAGCGCAGTTGCGCTGTATGTTGATGCACTAACGACAAGGCTATTGGCGCCGACCTAAAGCATGATTTTAATTTTAACTGTAGCGTGTTATTTGATAACACATTTAAAGATGTTAAAATGTACTAAATGACAGCTTTATTACAAATGTGTAATTACAAATATTTTTAAATACAAGGCATTCAAGTTCCCATAGAAATTATATTTAAATATATTTTAGTTTACCACAAATGCTTGTCAGTACATTCAGCAGTACACTTTAACCATAG
This sequence comes from Spinibarbus caldwelli, assembly GCA_039654775.1. Lineage (NCBI taxonomy): Eukaryota > Metazoa > Chordata > Actinopteri > Cypriniformes > Cyprinidae > Spinibarbus > Spinibarbus caldwelli. The sequence goes on along the minus strand of CM077222.1, from coordinate 11,458,539 downwards.
TTCAAAGTCAACAGACGCAATTATAAATTTACATATAAAGATGAGATTAAGCCCAACTTAAGTGCAAGACTTAATCACCAAATTGCACATAATCGAAAATAACATGAAATTAAATATCCAAAAACAGTACATTCGGTTCACACTTAAGTATATTCTTTTAAAGTACAGTGGATTCAGAAAGTATTCAGACTTCCAGTTTTTTAATTTTTGTTATGTTGCAACCATTTGCTAAAGTGCTTCTAATTGTTATTATTATTATTACTATTATTATTATTATTATTTAACATCAGTCTACACTCCATAACCCATTATGACAAACAGATTTGTGATTACAGCAAACTGAACTATCATAAGCATTCAGAACCTTTGCTAAAACATTTGAAATTTAGCTCAGGTGCATCTCATTTCTCTGGATTATCTTTGAAATATTTCTACACATTGACTGGAGTAACCAATCAAACCTGAATACGGCTGTCCACCATTGGTCCTCGTCCGACCTGATAGAGCTTGAGAGGATCGGCAAAAAGGAGAGGCAGAATATCCCCAAAACTAGAGTGCAAAGCTTGTTGCATCAGACCCAAAACACTTAAAGCTGTAATTGCCGGCTGTAATGGTGCTTCAACTAAGTACTGCATTATGCAATGTGATACTTCAGTTTTATTTTTAAATATTTGCCATGTTATCACAAATCAGTATTTTTTTTTTTTTTTGCTTTGTCCTTACTGGGTATAGAGTGTAGATTGATGTGAAAAAAGTAGTTTAAAACTTTTTAGCACAAGGCTGCAACAGTGTGAATTTTTTTTTTTTTTAAATGTCTGAAGACTTTCATAATCCAATCTGTATTGTTTTCATAAATACTCTTTTACTAAAGTGCTTAAGTGTACTTCATTTTCACAAGGACTGTCATCCTCAATTGTTTACAGGTTTGCAGATGTTCTCCTTTTAAGTGTTTATTATGCTCTGTGCAGTATTAGCTACTGGGGAGACAGGATGGCTTCAACACACACAAATTATCAAGAGTTCCAACTGCAATTAAATGTGGGATTGTATCAGAGTTGCTACCAAAATTGCAATGTAGTCTATCAAAGGTTTCACATTTCACACAACAACAATTTAACTTGTTTGGTGTCTAATTTTTTACAAACGTTATTGGAGACGTATTATATCAGACAATTTTAAGTAAACCTCTGTCAACAGGGGCACTGTGTTTTAAGTGATGTGATGTGTGGCCAAGTATGCACATACTCGGGAATTTGTGCTCTGCATTTAACCCATCCAAGAACACAAACACACACACACACCGTGAACACACACAAGGAGCTGTGGGTAAGCTGGGGTTCGGTGCCCTGCTCATTCACTCCCCTCAACTACAATTACTACCGGTACTGAGAATCGAACCAGCAAACTTAGGGTTACTAGTTCAACATCTCTAACCATTAGGTCATGACAGCCCCATTTTTAAAAAGTGTGCATTTCTTTCTGTGTTGCCATGTCTGCATGTATAAGCTTAGTTTTTCATAAAGATGCTTATTAATGGGCAGTCATGTTGTTTTATGCTTATTTAAAGAACTGAGTCCTGTACTAGAGCTTATTTTGGTGAAGTAAGTCGCTTGTTTTGGCTTTGTTTTCCTAGGGAGATCTGGCAACAGAGAGATGTGTGAATGAGTGAAAGCACATACACATGCACTGCTCAAAAGTTTGAGGTCAGTATGAGTTTTCTTTTAAAGAAATTAATTCTTTAATTCAGCAAGGATGCATTGAATTGATAAAGTAATAGTGAAGATTTTTATAATGTTCCAGTATATTTCTATTTTTAAAAATGCTGTTCTTAACTTGTATCATGGTTTCCACAAAAATATGAAGCAGCAGTTTTTTTTAACATTGCTAATAATCAAGAATGTTTAGTAATAAGCATATTATAATGATTTATGAAGGATCATGTGACACTGAAGACTGGAGTAATGATGCTGAAAATTCAGCTTTGATCACAGGAATGCATTACATTTTAACATATATTCACACAGAAAACAGTTCATTTAAATTGTAATGTTTCACAATATTATTTTTTTTACTGTATTTTTGATCAAATAAATGCAGCCTTGGTGAGCAGAAGAGACTTCTTTTGAAAAGCATACTGACTCCAATCTATTGAACAGTTGTGTAATTGTCACTACATTAACTTTTCAGGATTGAATTTAATTGCAGAATGCGTTTCTCACTACAGTGAATGTCTAAACTTTGTGTACAGAAGGAGATTAAGGAGCATCAACAATATGTACTGTAGCTGCATTATGCTCATGGCCTAAATGTCTTCGATCACAAATGGTAGGTTAGTTAAAGCAAAGTCTTCTACAGAACATATGCTCAGTTCAGATCATTCTTGGCTTGAGCCAGGTGATCATTTTAATTTTAAAAAATGATTTTTGAGGTAAGAACATGGATTATCAGTGTTTTTCTGCTGCTCTCTAAAGTTTCTTTTTTTTAAGATTTATTTTTGGGGTTTTATGCCTTCATTTTGATAGGAAAGTAAGTTGACAGGAAGCAAAGTGGGAGAGAGACTGGGGTACGGGATCAGGAAAGGTCCGCGAGCCAGGACTTGGATGCTCGCAGCACAATGGTATATCGGTATATCGCTATACTGTACATTGGGGTGCTGCCCAGGAAGTTATTACCGCCAACCTGCTTTCTAATGTTTTGATGCTGAAAATATCTGTTTGTTAACAGCTCTTTGGTCCCAGAGGCACTTCCTTTCTGAAGCTTTTGTGAATTGTTTACAGACCATTTAAAGTGTCAAAGTTTACGTTGAGACAATGTTGTTAAGAGGGGAGTGTCTCTCTAAAGGTCATTGCACACTGAGTCCGAAATTTTCGCATGTAAAAAAATAAATAGTCAATAACGTTTACACACTGCCTCCGAAACTTTCGTCCGTAATAAAAAAAAATTCGGATCAGGTTCGATTTTCTGCGTTTTTGCTTCCGTAGCAAGCTTTTTGATAGGAAACGATGATGAATACGAAAAAACGCACATGAAAATTTCAGACTCGGTGTGCAAGGATCTTAACACAGCAAAGTACTGTCACTCATTTAATGTGCTAAGTTGTCGTTTATGTGAAGGTCTTAAAGGCACAGCAGCAAAAAAACGATCAGTTTAATTATAAGGGTCAGAGAGAGGAGGGACCATTATCAGAAGAAATTTAATTATTACTGTTTATAGTTAAAAACAAAAAATGTTGAGTATGGGGGGGATTGTTGAGTAGAGACTTCATCTGCATGCAAATATAGTTTTGTTTTGTGTTAAAACAGTCTATGTATGTTAAATACCTTAACAGAGGATCCTGATGAGAGACTTGAGCTGGTCACTTTGAACGGCACTGCTCTTAAACCAAGCATCAGCTCTGAGAGAACATAGAAAAACAGCAAAATGAGAACATTTAAGACACTAACAAGATTTAGATGAGACTGAGCTTCTTAAGAATGTCTAATTACAGTGTACATTTGAAAACATCATACCACCCTAAGAAATATTTACACAGCACTGTTCAGATGTTAAATAGAGCTTCAGTTGGAGTGGATGAGAGTGAAGTGGAGCCTTTAGTCCGTTATGTAAGCTGCCACAATGGCACCACATAGGGCTCATAAATTAGCATGGTCACATTACTGCTAATGTAAACACTGCTCAGCGCCCTCCGTGCTCTCTGGCTGTTCAGCATGGAGTACGCACTCCTTGCAGCATTAGTGTGTACTGGCCACAGTTATTATAGTTAACTAAAACTAAAATCATAAAAAATTATGGTTTTTGTTACTTGAAATAAAATAAATGTTAACCGATATATGGGATCCAGCCTCAATTTTCATTTGTCATGTACAGATTATTGAAATTGAAGACACTACCGTTCAAAACTTTGAGGTCGGTCAGATTTTTTTTTAAGAAAATAAGACTTTTATTCAGCAAGGATGCATTAAATTGATCTAAAGTGACAGTAAGACATTTATAATGTTACAAAAGTTTTCTATTTCAAATAAATGTTGTTCTTTTGAACTTTCTATTCAAAGAATCCTGAAATAAAATGGTTTCTACCAAAATATGAAGCAGCACAACTGTTTTCAACATTGATAATAATCAGAAATGTTACTTGATCAGCATATTAGAATGATTTCTGAAGGATCATGTGACACTGAAGACTGAAATAATGATGCTGAAAATTCAGCTTTGATCACAGCAATAAATTACATTTTCGCAATATATTGAAAAAGAAAACAGTTCTATTAAATTGTAATCATACTTCACAATAATACTGTTTTTACTCTATTTTTGATTGAATAAATACAGCTTTGTGATCATAAAGAGACTTCTTTCAAAAACACACAAATCTTAACGACCCACACTTTAAAATGTACTAGTGTACAAAAAGTCTCTGAATGTCTAGATTTGTATTCTCCAATGTAATTAAATTATGTGGTTTCTCCAAGAGAACTTGATAGTGTTCATTGAAACCTTCTTGTTTTATCTAAAGAGATCTGGTTTGTTTAAAGCCATAAAAATGTCAATAAATTCCCAAATAAAAACCTCTTTGTTCAAGAACACGCTGCTGACGAAATCAGAGAGTGTACATGATGACTCTTAAATAAAGCAGCCAACTCTGTTTATGGTATCTTCATCAGTTAGCGAGCGATTACACAATACGTCAGTGTCCTTATGTGGTTCAGTGAGATGGTAAACAATCTTTTACTGCAGGTCTATATCATTAAATATCCTGAGGCTTTCAAGTACGTTTCCACTGCCTGCGAGACCTTTCAGAAGCAAGGATAGCAAAGCGCTTCCAAAAAAGGAAGATCTGACAGAGCTGTGGCACTATGACAAATACGGTCTGTTGATGATATTGAGAAGAGACAGACAGAGAGAGATATGACAAAATGAGGAGAATAGAGATTGTGTTTATGCATCAGGCAGGTGAAAGAGGGTGAACTGGCATGTGAATTATGATTATATGACAGGGGTCCTCAGGCACACATGCCAGTTAACCAAAATACAATGGTTATTTTATGGACATCACTGTGACAGTATGGCATAGCTATGTATGGTCTATATACACTGGAACAGTATAAAGATAAGCTACTTTTGATGGAAATGCAACTAAAAATGGTTTATGTATGCAATTACTATCAACTCTTTACTTGAAGCCTTTATTTATAATGTATTTTAAATTCATGAATTATGCATTGTAACATAATGCATTGTAAGATATCAACACTTAAGCATTGTTGCACCTTTAGAAAGTACAATGCATTAAAACACATGACAATTTCAAATACAACAAGAAATTTGCATATATAATGCATATGTATAATATAATACATTTATAATGCTTGCATATATACTGTATTTTAATTCTGAAAATATACTATACAATGCATTATATTATGAATATCCAAGGAACGCTATAAGTAACGCTTCAAATATTTTGAATAATTCAGTGAATTAAATGCTTTACAAAAGAAATGTACTTCACCTCATTAGATTATTTCACTATTATTTCAGAACCTATGGGATGCCAAACAAAATATGATGCAAATGATATTCTTAACAAATAAATAAGTCTGGTAACAACAACAACAGTAACTAATGCAACATAAGTTAGCTAATATTGCTTGCATGACCCACTATCAGTGCATAAAGAGATTTGCTTCAATCCATGTGAAAATTAAGACAAAAGTCTAGTTCATAAATTGAGAAATGGATACAAAACATCCAAATGTTTGGAAGTCGAAATCGTGCACTGCTGGTTCAATTGACAGGAAGTGGAAGTTAGAATAAACCATTCTAGACAGTACTTAGAAAAGGTCAAATCTTAACATTCACGGTGTCATCGAGAACGCTTCAGAAAAAAGCCACAAAAGTGATTCTGAGGAAGTGACAGAGTTCAGAACGCTACTGCAACTTGGGAAAATATTTTGCTCAGATGAGGCCAAGAAATTAAAATGTGGTCTTTTTGGTAAACTTTAGATTAGTGAACACATATTCACTATTAACTAAGAGTTTTCCCTCAATAAGCTCCTAATTACTGTTTATTGACAGTAAATAAGGTAGTTGATGTAGCAGCTGTGTTTAGGTTTTGGGTAGGGTTAAGGGACCTTGAACATGGTCATGCAATAATATATAAGTAGTCTTTAAACAAAGTTATCATATGGCTTCAGAAGACTTTCAGTAAAGCACACACTATGATTTTAATTAAATTTTTGCTAGCCATTGTTCATTTTGAATGGAAATCTTGTGTTCCACAGAAAAAGAAACACAATATGGGTTTCAAGGGACATAAGAATGCAAACCATCTAAAGTGAGATTATTTTCGTTTTTGGGTGAACTACTGTGATTTCACATTCATAAATACCATTCAAGAGCACTGGGTGAAATCCGCTCCTGCTAAAAGGAACCAGAAGAGTTTCCAGAAAAGAGATTCTTTTAAAGTTTATATGCAAAACCACTAAATAGGCTTACTCATACTTTACTTGAATCATGGAGAAGGAATGAATGGAAATATTTCATTTTAGGGTTAAATTTCCAACATGGCTGCCAAACAGAGAATATGCACAGTTTGCACTCCAATTTGTTCCATCAGCTCACTCAGCCTTCCCCATAAAAACAACTGTGAAACGCATAGTAACTACCTATCCATTTCCCCCTTTCCAGCTTTCGAGGCCTGTGACCTCACTATTTTATGCCCGAAACACACTGCACGATTTTCAACTGTCCCAGAAAATCATGCAGTGTGTTTCGGGCTTTAGGCAAAAATCCATCATTACTAAGGAATACTTTTATAATCATCATTTGAAACCAATCTGAATGAATCCTAATACCAATTTTCATACAAAATTCCAACTTAACACAAAAATAAAGAGCTAGATACAGTAGTTTTCAACTATTATGATTATCAGCAGAAATGGGCCCTAGGAATCTAAAGAAAATGTAAAATTTTGATTTCCTTCTAATCAGTAAGAAACACGTTGATGGTTTTTGTTTTAGTTTGTGTGTTTGCTTGTTTTGGCCATTTTAATGCTTTTTCGTGGAGAGGATAGTAGAGAATGACAGGAAAGCATGGGGTGGAGAGAACTGGCAAAGGATCACGAGTCAGGACTCAACCTCGAGTAGACAGAGGTGCAATTGCACGGTACGTCGGTGTGCTAATCAACAGGCTATCAGTGCTGACAGAAATATGTTGTTTAACACAATACAAGATATTAAACAATAACCAACAGGGCTCAATAACTTGCTCAAATTTAGGAAACAGGACATGGGACCTTAATTTCTTAGGATTAGGATCCTTTAGAATTGATTATGGTCAAAAAATACTATAACATAATTTTAAGGACCAATTTTCACTATGAACTACCATGCATATTACTAGCATATTGGCTGTTTATTAGTACTCATAAAGCACATATTAATGCCTTATTCTGCATGACCATATTTTAGATCCCTTAATCAACCCCATACCTAAACAACTACCTTACTATTAATAAACAGCAAATTAGGGGTTTGAGGCAAAGGTCTAAGTTAATAGTTAGTTAACAGTGAGAAATGGACCTTAAAATATAAAAAATATAATAGCATTGTGTGTTTTGGATATTTTATACATCATTTTGGATGCCTTGACAAAGTAGATCAACAGAATTGTTTAAGAAGTTTGAAAACAATGATCTGAAGATGTCATCTTTATAACAGTATTTATGAGGAAAAAAAAAAATATGTTGTGCATAGCAAAATTTGGCACTGATGATTTTGGTGTCAGTTGTTTATTTGTGATGAGAAATAAGAGTCCATGGTGATGCTACATTTTTACATTTGCCATCTTACATGTAACATGCATTTACATCCTGGTAACGTACACAAAAAAATAATGGTGCAGCAGATTTACAGATAAAAACTGTATGTGCATACTGCATAAAGATAAAAGGTATCTAAAATTAACACTCTGCAAGCATTTTTGTGTTGCTAAAATGTTTGCAACACAGGAATGGTAGTCTGAACTTTACTTGAATCAAATAAAAAGACATCGGCGATACTTTTCTGGAGTTAAGCCATTTAAACATGGATTTCAGGGAAGAAAAAAAAAATGATGCGTCTAAATATTTTGTGAGAGATGCCATTTTACTGAGAGAATGGCTTGAATATGATGTTATGAGTGAAACAATAACCTGTGCTGTTAGCCACAAATGTACAGTGTAATATTATAATTTAAAATAACTTTTCTATGTGAATATATTTTTAAAGTTTTTACAAGAAGTCTCATTTCTTTGATAAAAAATACAGTGAAAATAGCAATATTGTGAAATATTATTACAATTTAGAATAGCTGTTTTCTGTTGTGATACATGTTAAAATGTAATTTATTCATGTGATCAAAGCTGAATTTTCAGCATCATTACTCCAGTCTTCAATGTCACATGATCCTTCGGAAATCATTCTAATATGCTGATTTGCTGCTCAAGAAACATTTCTGATTATTATCAATTTTGCTGCTTCATATTTTCATTTCTTCACGATTCTTTGATGAATAGAAAGTTCAAAAGAACATCACTAATTTAAAACAGAAATCTCTTAAAACATTATAAATGTCTCTACTGTCACTTTTTATCAGTTTAATGCTGAATATAAGTATTAATTAAAACAATTCTTAAAAAAAAAAATAAAAAAATAAAAATAATCTTACTCACCCCAAAGTTTTGAACATTAGAATATATTGAACGTTTACTTATTTATGCATTCGGCAGAGGCTTTTTTCCAAAGCAATATACATTGCATTAAATGTATCCATTTTTTTTTCAGTTCATGCAAATCTATCAATTCACCCCACAATTGTTTTGGACCCAAAATGCATAATTATGTATATTTGTGTCTGTTTTATGAATCAGTTGATTCATTTACTTACCTGTTCTCTGTGGAGCTTCAGATGTGATGATTCGAGGGCTCATGTTTACAGCTGTAGAGGACGATGACAGCGAAGAATGTGAAGTTGGGTTTCGTCCGTCTTTGATCTCAATGCTGAGGAAGGTCTTCATGTTGGACTCAGGTTCACCCCGGGTGTCGTGGGTCCCTGAAGATGCTTCTCCCTCAGGAGTCTGCACTTCTTCTGAACCGCCACACACACGACTGACATTTTCAGTGCGGCCGTATGAGCCGCCCACTGCGGCGTGTGATTGGCTAGAGAAAAGCTTGGGCTGGGCCAACATGTTCTCAGTGACATTCCTCTCTTTCTTTGGGATGGAGGAAGAAAAGGACGAGGTGTCCCAGGACCTCTCAGCAGACACTGTGTTTGTAGAATGAGAAGAACTGTGGCTGATTTTAGGTGCGTTCGTAACAGGTTCGGTGAATTTGCGCATCCTGTCGCGAACAGAGTTTGCACGAATGACGGGCCCAGAGAATGAGGCTTTGTTTTTAAAATCTGAAAAGAAAAAAAGTATTTTTATTAAATTAAAAAAAAAATTATTAAAAATTGAATTATATCAAAAATATTTATGTTTTCAAAATAGTACATTAGGTCACACTTTAGGTTTATGAACCAGTTCTCTATTAACTACGACTTTTGCCACAAACTTCTAATTTGCTGCTTATTAATAAGGTTAAGGAATCTAAAATATGCAGAATAAGGCATTAATATGTGTTTCATAAGTACTAATAATACAGCCAATATGCTAGAAATATGCATGCAAATAAGCAACTAGTTAACAGTGAGAATTGGTTGCTAAAGTGAAGTGTTACTGACCATACATTAAATAAACTGCAAACATTTCTAACCTTATATAAACTATAAAATAAATGTGGCTAGCACAGCTCAGATCATGTAGTCTTGGAAGAATTTGATGAGAAATACAAAGTATTAAATCTCTGACATTTCATTTGGTATCTTGGCAAATCTCTGATATCTCTTCTGAACCTCTAGAGGAGACCTATGTGAGATCACTGGAGCTTTTTTTTTTTTTTTTTTTTTTTTTTTTTTTGGTTAAGGCAGGAAAGCATAAAATTTAAAGGGACAGTTCACCCAAAAATTTATATTATGTCATCCTTTACTCACCCTCATGTAATTCCAAACCCATAAAACCATTCATATTCAAAACAAAATCCATTGAAAGTCCATTCCACCCAAACTTGACACTTCAGAAATTCATAAAGAAATCCATAAGAATCAAGCGGTTTAATCCAAGTCCTCTGAAGACACGACATTGCTTATACAAAGATCAGATTTAATTTAGCCTTTTAATCACACATAAACATAATATCAAATATGCCCAACTTGTTTGAGATTGATGACAGAATTTCCATTTTTTTGGGTGAACTATCCCTTTAATCAAAAGTCTTCACTTGCTTTCCATCTAATTACATTGTGTCTAGAATAAACAATTGTGAATCTAAGGTTATTAATTCCATCTCATTTGGGATTTTTCATCCCTACGGGTCATGCATGATGTTTTAGTTTTTCCAGAAGGGGAGAGGAGACAGGAAAGACTGATTAAAGCATTACACTGGACCGGGCCTCTAAGCTTGTGAATGTGGTAATGGCCCTATTAGGTCATAAGGAAGAGTGAAGATCTTGGGATACGGCCTGCTGACTGCAAGAGGGTGACATCTCCATACTTTAAACAAAAGCAGGAGGACACTGACTTGCTGCTGGCCAACTATATTGTCAGGTATACAATACATGCAAGTCATATTCGAATAGAGAAAGTGTAATTATAAATAATAAACTAATTATTAACTAATTCTAGGGCACAAGTAAATCCACCATTAGTTAACTTACTTTTGTGGTGTATTTTTATGAGGACATGCAGAACTTCTCACCTGTATCCTTGCCATTAGTAAGAGAGGTCAACAGAGCATCTCTACCTGATGTGATCTAAGAAAAAAAAAAAAAAAAAAAAATCTAAATCAACTTCTCATAGCATGACATAAAACATGGCATAAAACACTTTACAATAACAGCAATGCATGTTTACAGCAGTAAACAAGAGGTGATTTATCAAGTTTTATCAAGAGTTACACTAAATACCAAAAAATATTTTTGAAAGAAATTAATACTTTTACTCAGCAAGGGAAAAGTTTGTTTAAAAGTAAGAGTAAAGACATTTATAATGTTAGAAATATTTTTATTTCAAATAAATGCAGTTCTTTTAACTTTCCATTCACCAAGGAATCCTGAAAAAAGTAGCACTGTTTCCACAAAAATATTAAGCAGCACAACTTTTTAGGTTTTTCAGGATTATTTAATGTTAAATAATCCTGAAAAACCTGAAAAAAAGATAAATTAAAAAAAATAATAATAATAATTTACAGTTTCCACAAAATATGAACTGTTTTCAACATTGATGATAAGATGTTTCTTGAGCAGTAAATCAGCATATTAGAATGATTTCTGCAGGATCGTGTGACACTAAAGACTGGAGTAATGATGCTGAAAATTCAGCTTTGATCACAATAATAAATTACATTTTAAAATATATTCACAGACAACAGTTATTTTAAATTGTAAAAATAAATTTAAAAAAAAAAAATCACAATATTACTGCTTTTACTGTATTTTTGATCAAATAAATGCAGCCTTGGTGAGCAAAAGAGACTTCTTTCAAAAACATTAAAAAACAATCCGACCCCTAACTTTTGAACAGTAATGCATTTACACTATATTATAGGATTTGTTACAGTATGGTGTAATTTGGAGTGGTTTAAAGCACAAGTTACCATGTAGAATCTATATTCTGGTCTCTAGATACAGTATGGCTCATGTGAATGTAAGTCTATGGGACTTTTTTGACTGTTTTATTGTCAGCCAGACAAGAACTGTAATAGCACACACTCTTCAACAAGCCACATAAATGATAAAACCCAATAACCCTAAATATGATCAATAGTAATAGTGATTCTTAGCCAAACACCACCAATGATTTTAATCACATCTGAATATTGTTATGGAACTGAGGAACATCTGAGCAAGTGGTAGATGGATTCACAGAGATCAAACAGGACAATCTCAAACAGAGACAAATAGTACCTCCTGGTGGAACAAACAGAGCAAGTGTTCCCATGAGACACCTTTCTTTTCTACTTACCTTCTGTCCTGAGATGTCTTCAGCTCTTGTACTGGTCTCATTCAGTGTGCATGCTTGTGAACCTGCTGTGCTCTGAAAGTGAGTCGTCTCCATGCCGTTGTCAAGTTTCTTCCGGTCTCGATCCATCTGGGGAGCCTCTGAATTCATAGCTGCCCTGACTTCCTCTCCAGCTGGTCCTGACCGTGAGCTTTGGTCCCTCAGAGGAGGTTCAGCAGTGGACAGGGAGTCGTGGCTACGGTCTGAGGCGCTGGAGTTCAGCCTCTTTCTCTGATGGGAGCTGCTATCATTCGATTCTCTGGAGTCTGAACGCTCTCGGTATGAAGGAATGACTTCTGAGGAGGGTGAGCCATGATCGCATTGGATCCGCTGGGTCAGAGGGCAAGAGACTTTCTCTCTGACCAAAGGATCTAGTACTAAAACCATGTCAGGGTTCGAGGCTACAAGAGAAGAGACAAACACATAAGTGTAAGTACATTAAAATAGGATCTCTGAGGTTAGAATAAGGGTGTTTTCACCAGTTTCATTTAAAATAACCAACCTCAGAGCAGTTTAAGTAAGTGGACCAAAATTAGAAAACAAGAAAAAAACACTGTACACAATCTCATTTCAGTCCACTTCAGCTATAACCAACTCTCAACCTCAGTACACTTTCCATTCATACTACTGATTTTAAAACCTGGACTAGTGAAAGTGACCCTTGTTTGGCATCTGTAAGATTTTTTAAATTTTTTTTATTCAGCAATGATGCATTAAATTGATCAAAATTGACAGTAAAGACTTTTACATTGTTACTAAAGACTTATTTCAAATAAATGCTGTTCTTTTGAAGTTTATACTCATTAAAGAATCCATAAAAACAAAACTGATCACAGTTTCTACAAAATATGAAGTTGCACAACCGTTTTTAACACTGACAATAATCAGAAATGTTTCTTGAGCAGCAAATCCGCATATTAGAATGATTTCTGAAGGATCATGTGACACTGAAGACTGGAGTAATGATGCTGAAAATTCGGTTTTGATCACAGCAATCAATTACATTTTAAAATATTTCCAAACAAAAAATAACTATTTTAAATTGTAATAATATTTTGCAATATTCATGTTTTTACTGTATTTTTAATCAAATAAATGACTCCTTAGTGAGCAGAAGAACATTAAAAATCATACCAACCCCAAACTTTTGAACAGTAGTAAAATAGTAGCAATTTACCAGTGCGAAAAAAAAAAATGTTATAAAAAGTTTTTTTTTTTTTTCTCTAAAATCATGTAATGCTACAGTAGTCTTGGATTGTTGGAAAATGTATTTCAAACAAAAATTTCTCTTGGTTTATTGGTTATCAGATCCTGAATGTTACAAACTCTAGGAACTGCATTGCACTGTAGAGCAAGGCCTAGCTACAAATACTCATAATGCATGCTGAATTGATGAATACTGCATACTAAATTTCTTTCAGGGGGACTTGAAAGACTTACACCAGCATGTATGGTGAAATACTAGGTTAACCACATATAAAAGCAAATTTATGCAGCCAGGCACAGACAAAACGAACAGAACTAAACCAAAGGAATGTCAGATGGTTATTGTAATGAGCTATGCATGCTGGGTGGAGATAGGACATTTCCTTTCACATTTCCTGAATGTTTGCACACTCAGAACAAACGCTGTTTGGGAGGACAGAGATATCCAGACACAGAATACATGGTGGGCACAGGAAGTGACATTTGCGTCTCACGTTCAGAGTCCCACCTTCAGCTGACAATCAGCAAAATATTTAATGGGGTCATATGACGTTGCTAAAAAGAAAATTATTTTGTGTATTTGGTGTAATGCAATGTGTTTATGCGGTTTAAGGTTCAAAAAAAACATTATTTTACACATAATGTACATTATTGTTGCTCCTCTAAGCACCGCCTTTCTGAAACGTAGATTTTTACAAAGCTCATCGTTCTGAAAAGCGAGGTGTGCTCTGATTGGCCAGCTATCCAGTGTGTTGTGATTGGCCGAATACCTCAAGCGTGAAACAGAAATGTTACGCCCCTTACTGTATTGTGATGCCGTGTCCCGGCGCGACAACACAAAAACAATAAAAACCATTACAAATTAGGCATTTGTTGCATCCAGTGGGGACATAATTACTGATTATGACTTGTACTGTGTTTTTACGCATCGCGTTCCATTGCGCCGCGTAAACATTACCATGTCTGCATTTGTGATCGGAGAAACGACAAACAACAAGCACTACTCTACACTGCTCAAAACTCGCGTTTGAATAGTCAGTATTCTTTAAATAAGAAAACGTACTTACAGGCTGTGAGTCAGAAGCACCAGACTGTCCTTGCAAAGTTGGAATTGCCCCACTTTATAGAAACAGTCTTTGAGCACAGCTGGCAGGCTACTCTCAGGTTCAGGAAATAGTCCTCCATAAAATGTGCTGCACACACTCTAATATTTGGGTTGAACTGTTCTGGAACAGTGTTGTAAATACAACTTAACCACTGATTTCTAGTTGTGTTCTCTTTTGGAAGCCCAAACAAAGTAGTCTCGCTTTCACAACGAAAAACACACAGTATCTCCACAACATGGCGCCGGCAACAACAATACTACAGCGAGAATAAAAGTCCCGCCTTCATTCTTTGCGTATATATTTGGGCGGTGTTTTGCAAATCTCCCCACACCGTGACATAGACGTGGGGGCGTGTTTGAATGACCCGTTTTAGGGGGACATGTTTGGGTCTTAACTTTTATAAAGAATATCTCTTTGATTTTGAGACTTTAGTCTTTGCAACTTCAGGGATCTTATCTATGCATGAACAGCTTGTAACACTCCAAAGAGAAAGGAAAACTTGAAATCGCATCATATGACCCCTTTAAAATTTTACACGTTTGCATGTACAAGCTCCAAATTGAAGATTCTTGTCCCTAAGCTTTTTTTTTTTTTTATTAAAACAGTTAAAACTGTGCATCAGTTACTGAAAGTTTCCAAATTCAAACCTGAGAACCGAGATATTTTTAATATATGGCAAGAGCAAAGATTTTGACACACAAAAAAATGGCCATTTCACTGAATATACCTGAGAGATTCACATTCATTCATCGTTCTCAGACTCTAGCTGTAATGAGAGAGAGCTAATGCTCTTAAGGTAACAGCGTTTCTGAGCAGATCCCTGTAATTTGTAGGAAAGCAGTCTTGCCGACATCTTAATACTTTTCACATCTGGTCAGGAAGTATCGTTCTGTTTCCACCATTCTCAGATCTCTGAAGGAGCAGAGTACAGTCTGTGCTTTTGGGTTGCTTAGTATAAATGTACACTGCATTCTTTTCATTGCTTATACAGAGTAAGGATATACTTCTTAAAGGGGTCCTATTATGCTCTTTTACAAAGTCTTGATTTTGTTTTGGGGGTGTACTAGAACATGCTCTCATGCTTGGTGGTTCGAAAATCGCATTATTTTTCACATAATTTATATTACAATACCTTCCTCCCCAGCCTGGCACAAAAGGCTAGATTAGTTCCAGGTTTGATGAAGGCCCGCCTTCCGAAAAACGAAATGTTTTGTGATTGGTTAGCTGTCCCAGTGCGTTGTGATTGGCGAACAGCTTAGACGGCGTTTCAGTACTGCCCCGCCCCTTACCAAAACAGCAAGTTTGTCAATATTTCCATATCAATTTGAGCTGGATTCAGACCCTGAGAATATTGAACAAGAGGATCGCGCAGAACCTTTGCACGCATGGATATTGCAAGACATATTAAAGTGGTAACGTTATTGTTTTTTTTTTTTGGCTAAATCATTAGATAGGATGTCAGTTTGTCAGATGTCAGATGAACAGCTTAAAAATAACTGCATTTACTATATACAGATAAGTGCAACGGTAATATGTATTATGTTTATTGTTCTTTAATTCTAACATTATAACATGAATTGCAGTGAAACTGTTATACAGTTGAATTTATTTATACCATAGTTCCACAGAGTTGCACTATTTGACAAGAATTAATTTGCATATATGCAAATCAATTCTCTACCAGCAGGAGGCACTGTTGGGTGGGAGAGATCGAGGTTTCCCCAGTAACGCTGTACACAAAGCAGAGCTCCTCTCACAAACGCTGCTTTATCAGACATTACATGCAAGATGAAATGAAAATGACATCCAAAATTTTCTGAAGACAGTCGGTTTCATTCAGAAATACAGTGATATAAAAACACCCGCACCGGGTTTCGATTTTGAAACGTGAAGTGCTTAACCAAGCGTTCTCCCCACCCTCCAACCATTCGAATTTCCATAGGCAGGATTTATTTTAATGATATTCTAATGGACGCTTTGTGATATCACAAATGCAGGAAAACAACTTTGTAGTCCTAACGAGCCGTTCGTTGTAGTTCTTGAAAAGGGATTTTTTAAAAACGAAATATCTCCCTTTGGAGTGGACTTTGAGATTGGTAACTTTGTAGACCTTTTTATGCCCAAACATACACACTACACACTGACTAAAATTCAAAAAGTGAAAAAGCATAATATGACCCTTTAAAAAGGCCTTTTCAAGGATGTTTCCTTAAATTAAAGGGTTACGATAATTATAAGATCATTTTTTAATAGCAAGATGCTGCTGATTTTACATTTAATATTTAAAAATTTGAAATACAAACAGAAAAAGTGATAGATTGCAACTAATTTAAGATGTATATAGCATAAAACAATTGGTATTATCAATCAGAAACTCCCTTAAATGACTCTCTTCGCTCAATTAAGTGAGTATAAATGATGCGTTTAAGACGTGTCATTGTGAGGTCTTGAGGCTTTGGCCCAGTCGAGTGCTTAATTTGATTACCATCTTGTCTACTTTGTTTACCACAAGTGATGTGGCAGGCAATGAAGTTCAGAGATCCAAACCCCAGACGCATTCTTCTCCTTCAGCACAAAGAAAGGCTCTCTACACTCTCAGACAAATGCTAGGCTATAAAATAGTGTATGTCAAACCCAACAACAGTCTCTTAATCATATCTTTTTACATGAACAGATTTGTTTTAGCTGGAATGGAAAATGGGTTTGTTGTATCTTTTGTTGAAAGAATAGTTTTCTCTGCAAAAATTACAGAAAAAGCACTAGTCCATTTGACGCTTTATTTACATTGAGTATTGTATTAACTCTATTTCAAGTCTTTCATCTGTTTTTTTCAAGTAATATGAATATACTCAAACACAAATGAGATTTGTATGGAAGCCCATTTTCGTCACATAAAAAAAGCACTTTGGCAAATTTTCAAAGTCAATTGTGACCTAGTATTTCATAATTTCAACTTATGTCATTATTGTGACTTTGCCTCATGATGTTGACTTAATCTTGTCATAATTTTTACTTTTTTCTTATGACTTAGTATATTTTTGACAATTCTGACTTGCCATTATGATTGTCAATTTCAAAACAGATTAAAAAAATCATAATTATAACTGTCAAAACTATGAGATACTAAGTCATAATTATGGTAAAGTGTCCAAATTGAGATAAAAAGTGATAATTATGACAGTCAAAATTATGAGATACCAAGTCATTATTTACTTAATTATGAGAAAAGGCAAAATGAGATACTGTTACAACTGACTTAATTATGAGCAAAGTCACCTCATAATGTTGTATATAATTCAATAATTTTTACTTTGTCATAATTATGACTTAGTATGTCAATTTTACTGTCCTAATTATGACTTATCATCTGAATTGTGACTTTTCATAATTTTGACTGTCATAATCAAGATGATCAAGATTTTAATCTTTTATCTCATAAACATATCCTTTTTGCGTTCTCAAAAATAAATAATACGTGTGACCTATTCCTTTACTAGTGGTGCAACGGATCACAAAACTCACGGTTTGGATCATACTACAGATTTTGAGTCACTGATCGGATCATTTTTCAGATCAGCAAAAAAAAAAAAAAAAAAAAAAAAAAAAAACCTTTTCATTAATTACTAAAAGCTTATTTTCCGTACTTCTATACCCCAGCAGAAACTACTGGCTTAACTACTAAAGTCAGTAATAAAACAAGAACAATTACACAAATTACAAGCATAGATGAACAGCCTACAACATAAAATTATAAATAAAGACAGTAATAGGGGTGGGAGAAAAAAATCGATTCACCTATCGCGATTTTTTTTAAAACAATTTAAAAATCGATTGGTTTACCTCAGAATCGATTTTTATTTCATCATTTTATTTTTCCTAAGAGGTGGTGGGGAGAAGTTAGCGCTTTGTAATTCCAACAGGGAGCGAAATTTATAGGTGTGTTCGACTTGGAGCAGCACTGCGCAGACGATCAACGTATGACATCAAAGTACCGCGAGAGCAATTCGCAAGCATGCGGAGCCATCTGTTCTCTGTAGCTCTTGCTGTGCTTTGATGTCATACAAAGATCTTTCTGCGTGCGCAGTGCCGCTGCATTAAATGACGTCATTTACATTTCAAGCCAGTGCGAGAAAGCAAAACCATGATGGACGCAGAGGGTCAAACCTCTTCCAGAATTCTTTCTGCACCTTCACGTTTTCAATCCCAACTGCTGGGTAAACGACTAAAACGGTATGCAAAGTAACAGCACTTTATTTCATTTCAGAAAGTATTTTTTCTGCTCATTTTGTTGAACATTTGACTATTATATTCATGTGCAAGTTCAGGGTTTTGGTACTTTAAAGTTTCATGGTTCAAGGTACTTGAAATATACACTGTGTATGTGTATGCTCCTGAAATAAAAGTGCATTGTTTTTGTTAATATGACTTATCATATACAGTCTCTTTTAAAAGGTATAATCAACTATTTTCCATTGTCTAGTCTTTAATAAGCAAACAAAAATCACAATAAATTGTAATATCGAATCGCAATAGTGACTGCGATAATGTGTGTTTTTTATTTAATTGTGACAGTCTGTATATTAAGTGTATCACTCAACTTTTTCCCATGGTCTAGAGTATGGGTGTGCGATATATTTCGTCTGCGATAATATTGTAATTGTTGTTTTAACGATGTGCAATTTGACATTATCGAATATTTTGTAAAACCAAACAAAACACCTACGGAGTGCACGCATACATTACGTGATGATGTCTAGTGGGTTAAACAGTGTGCATGCACATTTAGAGTGTGTTTTTTCACTGCATGATTCAGTCTATTAAAATGCATTAACATGATCACAAAATTCAAGATATGGGGGCAGAAAATGTACATATATATATATATATATATATATATATATATATATTTCATATAGTTAAAAATCACACGACGAGTGCCGTTTTTCTTCAAAAATAAGCATGATTACAAATGTGATATTGATTTTATTCATCAGTTCAAAAAACAATAAGTTAATATTAAGAGACTTATGTTTTAGACACCATACTGCCTGTTTTTGCTCCATTTCGCCAACAAAAATAATTCCAAACACAGCCACAACACTTTTTTGCGTCTCTGAGCAACATGACAGCGTTTTGTTCCTGAATGAATCAACTGTTTAAATGATTCGTTCAGTCGCAATGACTCACTTATTAACAGTGACTTGCTGCCACCTACTGGCAAAACATTATGCATTTGTAACTGCAGGTTAAAGCACTCCATGTCCCTCTAAGCTGCATTAAAAGTGTGTAAATACATCTAAGTGCCACTTAAGATGCAACTTCTGCAAAGATTAATTTTGTTGATACTGGTTTCAATTGTTTGGTAACAGCCTAAATGTCTTATTATTCTAATTGACTGATTAAATGTAACAATTTGACAAAAAAAAAAAAATGCACACTTTTAGAAAAAAAGGCTTTATTAAAGGTAAAATTGCCCATAAAAGGTAAAAATCCATTTAAACTTATATGAAAAGTATAATTTCTATCACTGATGTGAACTGACCACACAGAATATGAAGAATATCAAAAACTGCAGCTGTCCACGGTAGTCAGATATCAGCACAATAACACACTTGGCAAAATATCATCTAATTATCGTTATCGAAAAAAATCCCAAAAAATATTGAGATATAATTTTTTTTCAATATCATACACCCTAGTCTAGAGTTAAAAACAAAAAACAAATTGCAACACATAGTAATATCGAATCGCAATACTTGTAGAATTGAAACTCTTAAAAAAAAAAACGCAATACATATCATATCGGCACCCAAGTATCGTGATAGTATCGAATCGGGAGGAAGGTGTATCGTCCCATCCCTAAACAGTAACAGCAGTATTCAGGAGCAAAAATGTAAAAATTAAGCGTAAGACAACACAATAATGCTTACTGCAAAATTTAAATACAGATTAATCTTTGTTAACGCTGTGGTGTTGTTTGATTAGCAGACAGAAGTAGGTATTTCAAGGCTGCTGTCTCTTTAAGACTAAATGCACGGACCTATTACTGACACATCCGGTTTCTTTCTCAGCTTTATCCGGTTTCTTTCTCAGCTTTATACATTAACTTAAGACATAACTGACTGTGTTTACCAGAATACTTGCCAAAACAGGTATTTTAACATAACTTTGTATGTATGTATCCATCCGTTGAGGCATTGTCTGAAACGTGGTATCTGAATCGTGTGTCTCTCTCGCTCTCTCTCTCTGCGTGTGCGCACCTCAGTGTTTGCAGCAGCAGCTGAGCACAGAAAATGGTGCATGAGTCCCGATTCGACTTCTCCATCTGAATGGTCTGAAATTGCTTGAATATGTAAATTGGCAAGACAAAACACATGCAGATGATAAACTTTCACTCTATGATGGTTAAATTTAACAGTTAATCCGCGAATCACATGCGTGCCGAACCGTGGGGTCTGGTCCGTACGGATCACGGATCATCTACGATCCGTTGCACCCCTTTCCTTTACCATTTCATTATTAGGTAGACCATCCAATTTTAACCCACTATGTTAAAAGCACTGACAGCCTGATGCTTTTGAATTATATCGGTATTACCACCTGACACCATCGCTGTACTACTATGCCACAACAGTGCTATTTTGTATGGGAAATGACAGACAAAAAAAATGCTTTTAAGATAAAGGAGCAAAAAAGTTTAGAACACAGTCTAAGTTCTACCTTTATCAAATTTCTATAGGTCTTTAACTCAAAATGCTCAAAAAAAAAGAGTCTCTGAGCCCAACTTCAAAGTATGTGCAAGACAAAAAGCATGTCCTTCCCTCATTCTCCACAACAACTGTGTATAAATGCTCTTCCCCGTCCTGTCCCAGCCCCAAACTTCCTTTGTCTCTATCTGAATAACAAACGGTGGCTTCCCAAAATGTCTCATTTCTGCACTCATTAAGGCCATCTTTGCTTGGCCCTGCTCTCACCCTGGCCAAAATTACTGGGTTGAGCAGCTGAGTAAGGACCACTAACACCACAAATGTCAGGGTCACAGGAAAGGAGTTTTACTTCAACAGACTTTGTGTCTAAATATAGGGGTTGACCTGGTGGGGGATGAAAGTCTGTGGGTCAGGCATAAGTGAGCTTTACATCTCTACGGGTGCGGAATGCCCCCCTCAGCCTTGTCTACCTTGATGTGGAATGTTTCTAAATGTTTCTTTTCTCAGATGGACATTCAGATGATTGACAGATTGTTTTGTGTGATTTTACTTGCCTTCTCTGTGGTTCTCAATTCTCTCTGATTGGCTGATGAGTGCTTCTGCCTTGATTTTCTCCTGACCGTCCTGCAAAAAAAAGAAAGAAAAACAAATAAACTTACAATAAATGCATTGCC
Source organism: Spinibarbus caldwelli (assembly GCA_039654775.1). Taxonomy (NCBI): domain Eukaryota; kingdom Metazoa; phylum Chordata; class Actinopteri; order Cypriniformes; family Cyprinidae; genus Spinibarbus; species Spinibarbus caldwelli. Next base: position 11,436,712 of record CM077222.1, on the reverse strand, counting down.
TCTGCACTGCAAAAAAGGGGGTTTCTTAGTGTTTTTGTCTTGTTTTCCATTACAAATATCTAAACATTCTTAAATCAAGAGATACATTTACTTGAAAAGCAGAATGACTTAAGATATTCAGTCTTGTTTGCAATGTGAAGCCCTATTCAATGACAATGACTCTCTCAAAACCAAAATAACTGATTGGTTGGTCAACAGACAACATATTTACTAACTTTCATGATCAGTCGGTATGAAACTTGCAGGATGAGAATGTCTTTGAGGATTTGATGCTTTTATAGCATCCTTTCCTATAAATTCTTAATTGAGAAAAAATAAAGTCTGAACTGTGGTTTATAAACTCACAATTCTGAGAAAGCAGTCAAAATTGAGAGATTTAAAAATGTATACAAATTTCTACTTTTTTTAAAGGAGAAAACTTACATATACATGGGTTTGAAATATCACAGAAATTACGGTATACGCAACAATTTTCACATCAATTTGTTTCCACTTGCAAAATTACAATTCTGCACTGAAAGATGTTCTTAAAAACAAATTATTTCGAGAAACAACAGGCTTTCAACTGCAGATAACTTCAATTTTAAGCATCTGATGCTCATTCAAGCATAGCATTACAGAAAATAATATTCTTTCAAAAAGTTGAACCATTCTGAACCTTTGCGTCTGCAAAGTCGTAAAGAAGGCTGAATGGACTAAGATGTTTAGTGTTTGCTTAATGCCGTGGACTTTAAGTCTTTTTGGCTTAATGGAGTTTGTCTACCTGCTGTAAAAGGATTAAGAGTTATATGGTACAATAAACACCAAACCGCTGTTAATCAGCAGCCCAACACAAACGGATATAATCGCCTTTACACTAGATCACGTGTTTGTGTTTCAGACTAGCTGAAGTCGTGGAAGCTAGTCTGAGAGAACGATTTAAACCTAACATGTAAATGGGTGACTAACATGACTATTTTCTCCCATAGCAAGCCTGCAAGATTTTATTTGTAAACAACAGCAAAGCATCGCTTTTCTCTCTATAAAAAACAGATATAAAGCAAACAGATGCAGAAACTGCTCAGCAGCAGTCACGTTCATATTTCTACACTATAATTATAAGTCGGCTGCCAGAGAAACACATGAGAAATGGCTTTTTCTTAAGTTCAGACCAAGGTTGCCGTTAAAGAGACATTTCACCCAAAAATAAAGATACTGTGAACTAGAGTGGCCGCATTCATGCTTAAATTTTGTCTATTCCTTAAAACTATGCATGGCTTTAAACCACTTTGATTATAGTGGACGGGCTGCATGGAAAACTTTATTTACTTTTTTGTCCTTTAGGTGCTTAAAAGCTCCAGTCCCCTTATTTATTACACAAAAAGAGCAGCTTTCCTCTACAGACGAAAGTCAGTCAAATTGCATGTGGTTCTAAGAGTAAAATTTTTTGACTGATTCTTATTTTTGAGTGAACAGTGACTGTAAACCTCTATGCATGTGTATGTGGTGGATTTAGTCCTTTCTGACAGGTTTAATCCAACGATCGTGCTGCAAGTGTTTCAGATGGTTACCACAGAAAAGTGTGGGCCAAATGGACTCTCCTGAACTCTCACAACATCCCTGTTTCTCTCCTTCTTGTATGAAAAACATGTTTACCCACATAAATGCCACATAAAGCTGTACATCTTCTAAACTGCCCAATTTTGATGTAGCTGAGTGCACAAAGCTCATAAGATCTAGTGTGTGTGAAGCAGTCAGTGTCATTTTCCATGAGCATCTGGATAAGTTTGGTGAACCACACACACTTAACTCACCATGAGGGAAATACAGTAGCAGGGCCTGTCATTTTGGCTCCAACACACACACACACACACACACACACACATTAAAATGCAAGATGAAGAGACCATACACCCTATTTTCACTGAATAGCTGCTGTCAGCTTTACTGGCAATCGGTCTCTCAAACAATTGAAGGGAAATTTTCATTTTGAATTTTTTTTATATGTTTTGAACACTTTAGTAGTATGAGATTTTGTTCTGTAAATTTTTTATTACATGCACACACATATATACAATGGTTCAAAAGTTTGGGTTCAGTAAGATTTTTTTAACCCTTTAAATTAACCCTTTTATTCAGCAAAGATGCACTGAACTGGCAGTAAAGACAATTATAATGCTACAAAAGATTTTTATTTCTAATACATGTTACTTCTTATGAAGTATCTTTTCAAAGAAAAAACGTATCATGGTTTCCACAAAAATATATGAAAATTCAGCTTTGCATCAAAAAAATAATTTTTAAATATTAGAATTTTAAAAAAATTCTAATAAAATATGATTTATTTTAAATTATTATTATTATTATTATTATTATTATTATTATTATTAATTGCAGCAATATTTCACAATATTTCTGTATCTTTATCAAATCTTTTTTCATCAGCCTTGATGGACATAGAAAAATTCTTAAAAATACAAAAAAGTATATAAAGTAATTAACACACAGAGAGAGAGCGAGATAGATAGATAGATAGATAGATAGATAGACAGACAGACAGACAGACAGACAAAAATGTATGTATATACTCATATGATTATATTATGTGGATGTGAAAATTTGACAAAATCATGACACAGTCAAAGGTAAATTCATTCAAAATTAAGCTGTGAAAAAGTGCCTTTTAATCCCTGTTATTTAAAACAATGAAGAAATGATGACACTTACACCAACTGATGCCACTGAAGAGATATTTCAAACTGATTTAACCTTTAAAAAGTTAGTTTTGTTGGTATGAATTAATGTGTTAAGGTTATTTATAACAACAGGTTAAAACTCTCTGAAAGTCATTTACCTTCTTGTGGAGTTCCTGTCTGCCCCTGCTCTCAATCCACACGTGTGTATGCAACACTCAGTCACTGAGCTCTGGCTACCATACACACAATCACACTGGCCACTCCCCCTTCTTCCTGACCACTCCCACTGTCTTCGTCCCCACACCCCACCTCCCACCCTTCCTGCTCAACTCAAGTCCCTTGTCTCTCTTTATAATGCAGGTCAACAGATAAACCAGTGAAGGACCTTCAGTCTCAAGCTTGAAATCCATGTGCCTTCATGCATCTTAAAAACAAACTAAACCTTCTGAAATAATAATATCTATTTAGGAAATATAGCACTGATTAGAAAAAGTTCATATTCAGAGCTTCATATATAGTCTACATTTAATAATAGGCTAATAATATTTGCAAAGTTCACAAACTAGCAAATTTGATTTTACAAAAACAGTCAAAAACAGCCTCCAGACTGGAATTCAGAGTCCCATGATTCCCAATCTTTGTGCACAGGAAAAGATGTCAAACTGAGATACCACACAACGAAGCAAACAAAACATGAAAGCACAAACACACAGACCTCACATCACTGAAGGAAAGCGTTCAAAGGCAAGAGTACTGCTGGTGCACACGAGGGAAAACACACAGGAAAAACAGTCTTACACGGGACAAAAGTAAACTATTGTATACAAAGCAGATGTAAATGTTAAGGCCATTCTTTCATTCAGCCCTGTTTATTTCAACACATTTTATCTGTCATTTATGGCACAATATATATACTGTATTGCCACTGTTGAAAGATGAAAGATATGACCAATAATAATCATGAAATCTGCATTTTTTTCTATTGTACCGCAATAATATTTCAAGAATTAAAATGCTACATAAATGACCAAAGCTGCAGGTAAAACACTGTAGTTTCTTGCTTACTTTAAGCTATTGTTTAGCTTCAAAAGGCTTAGAATATAGTGCAAAAAATGCATGGACTACTTGTGTTTATGAAACATACTTTTGTTTTTTTACTCCACTTTCATTATATTAAAGAGCAACATGAACATTCTGCAAAACACCTACTTTTGAGCTCCACATAAGAAGGAGAGTCAAACACATTTTAGGGATGCACAATTAATTAAATAAATAATCAAGATTGTGGCTGCTGTGATTCATTATGAAGTGCTGATTACAGCATCCCATTTAAAAGACGTATATCAAATTAAAAATACAGTTAAAACAGTAATATTGTGAAATATTATTACAACTAAAATAACTATGTGAATATATTTTGATGATCAAAGCTGAATTTTCAGCATCATTACTGCAGTCTTCAGTGTCACATGATCCTCCAGAAATCATTCTAATATACTGATTTGCTGCTCAAAAAAACATTTCTTATTATTATCAATGTTGAAAACAGTTGTGTTGCTTTTTTAGGATTATTTGAAGAACTGAAAGTTCAAAACAACAGTATTTTCCTTTAAAAACTGCGAGAAGCTGGACATAACAGGGCCTTAATTGTACAACAAGAACATTGGATTAGAGACTAATTTTGTTCTGAGAGAAGATTTTTGCAAAATAGCATATAACGCCCCCTATAATAAACACCTCGTGTGCTGCCACTGAACTGAGCTTCTGCCAATCACAACTGAAAGATGACGGCTGGGAAGTTTTGCATTTAATTTCAAATGTTGTTTTAACTAGCTATGAAAACAGACTGATGGCTAGTTCATTGTATAATTTCCTCTATGACTCCTAAATAACCTTTACCATACTACTATAGGAGATTTTTCCAGATCGGACTGTTATCAAAACAGAGCCAGACAGAAGCAGGCATATCACACTGGATTTCTTCATACACATGTACAAGTCTTTCTTTCCCTGCGTGAAACACGTCATTTTTGGTTACCTGTTATTTTCAGTTAATATTCTAGATGTTCTGCAAGTTGGATGTGGGTAAGTTTGCAAACAATTATAACAGACAGGTAATGGTGCTGATTTTCAAACACCTCCAGAATGAGAAAGAAATTCTGGCTGAGATAATGCCTGAGAAAGAGCAATGGAAAGAGAGGAGTAACTTGAGGATAGAGAAGTGAAATAAACAAATATGACAGTGAGGAGCAGAGAGGAACGTGGGTTGATTAAGGTTAAAGAAGCAGAATTTTTAACATTCTCCACATTTCAGTCAGTGGAACTAGGAGGCACCATAAAGTCATTAAAGGACAAATGCATGGGTGTGTGTTACTTACTTAGTATACCTATTTACATATTAAGAAACAAATACGTAACAAGTTTCCAACACATTGTTAAATAACCTTTTGCAAATGTTCTTTTAACTTACTTTTCTGTGAATTTATAAATTTGAGGAATTTATATACAGTCAGAAGTTTGGAAACATTAAAAAAAAATTTAATGTGCTTAATCTTCTGTTCATCAAGGCTGCATTTATTTGATCAAAACTACATTACTAAAAACAGTAATATTGTGAAGTATTAATACAATTTAAAATAGCTATTTTCTATTTGAATATATAGTCAAATGGAATTTATTTCTGTCATCCAAGCCGCATTTTCAGCATCATTACTCCAGTCTTCAGTGTCACATGATCCTTCAGAAGTCATTCTAATATGCTGATTTGCTGCTCAATTATTATTGTTGCACAGTTCTTATTATCATCAATGTTAAAAACTGGTTAATATTTAGTGCAAACATTTTTTTTTTCAAGATTCTTTGATGAATAGAACATTTTAAAATCAATGTTTGCAAAGAAGTTTTTTCAAACTTTCATTTAAACACAAGAACAAACTTCATAAATTATTTAACCAAAAACACATTTTAGAAACTGTTTCGCATTAAACAAACTTAAAAATGAAGTTGCATTTATCAGCTAGAAATAGAGCAGTGTAGCACTACCCAAACAATCAATCAGAATTGCACAATGATCTATTCCTTACGTAATTTTAAATATATATTCTTATCTTAGATGGCCAAAAACAACACTAAAGCTCCAATTCCCAGTCTCACTGTATCCTTGAACTTTTCAACAGGCCAAAATAATCTCCAGTCTTCAGATTTATCTCTCCTCATTCCACTTTAAGCCCCAAACTTCAGCCTAGTTATCCCTGGGATTTACTGCTCCTGATATTCACCACGCCACATTTACTCACCTGTACGTCAAAGCAGTTTTGAGGATTTAGTCGTCGCTCTGTTCTTTGCCCAGCAGTCTGAACCTTCTCTAATACTCCTGTGAATGAGAACAGGGGAATGTAAACACACGCAGACGTATAGAGATATTTGTCCAGCCCTTTAGATAGAATCTCACCTCGTATCTCCTCATCTCTGAGCCGGCGAATGGCTGCCCGAATGAGTTTTCTCTCTTCATATTCACTGGCGCTTTGTAACTTGAAAGAAAGAAAGAAAAACAGAGGGCAAGACACACAAAAACAGTATTTAGCTTGACATGACTGATATTTAGGCCCACACAGAATGTGAACCCACAGAATTCCACTGAAAGAAAATGTTGGGATATTTCCACGGAATTCAAACAATTCCACACAACTGGTATAATACAAATTCCTCAATATAATCTTTTTTGCAGGTTTCGGCTGATGTTTAGTACTCTCAGCTCTGATTAACATATTTTACCATATTTGAAGGAATGGGTCACCCAAAAATGAAAAGTTGCTTAAAATGTACTACCCTCAGGCCATCCAAGAAGTAGATGAGTTTGTTTCTTCATCAGATTTGGAGAAATGTAGCATTACATCACTTGCTCACCAGCGGATCCTCTGCCGTGAATGGGTGCCGTCAGAATAAGTCATGATGAATTTGATTCTTGCAAACATGCAGCTTTTGATTCCAGCTGATGGACTGGAGTGGTGTGGATCACTGTGATGTTTTTTCAGCTGTTTGGACTTTCATTCTGATGGCACCCATTCACTGCAGGGGATCCTGTATTAATGCTGAATTTCTCCAAATCTGTTCCCACGAAGAAACAAACTCGTCTTGGATAGCCTGAGTTAATTTTCAACAAATTTTCATTTATGGGTCCTGTAAATAATTTCTGCATATTCATACTGCAAAAACAGGACAGAAAAACAATATAAATTCCATGTGGGACTTGGAAATTATTACAGAAAGTAAGAGTTTATTTCCATTTCACTAAAAAAACATCCCATTATAACAGAGAACTGTAATTTGCATGTGTTCTTGACATAATTCACAGATTAACATAAATTATACGTCAGTCAGTCTCCATTCATTGTTTTTTATCAAGAACAATAAACCTCACAACTTAACGTAGAACAATGGGTATTTATTTCAAATGGGCTCTTTGCAGCCTTTTGTTTTACACTAACAAAGAACTTACAGTACGCTGTGTGTGTTTTTTTGTTTCATGATTTTGGTGACATGACAACATTCCATACGGGGCAGAAACGCTTATCAACCATCTCCAGAATACTACAAGCACTATCTCGCTCAAGGAATGCTGACAGAAACAACACAACAGCATCATAGATAAACATCTTAAGTCTTCATACACGGCCTTACCAGTCCAGTAAGTTCTTCAATGTTATTTATAGCCTGAATCTTCCCTGACAGCACGTCTAATGAAGCTGTCAAATCAGGACTGCAGAAATACAAGCAAACAAGTTCAGATTCAAAATGTAATGGTTCATGTTATGCAAGACTTTCCATTGTGTTTTATACAACAGATTCTTGTATTTGCAAATTTTGCTTTTCAGATAAGGCATAAATAATAACTCTTAAATAATAAAGTAACAAATTCTTCATACCGACACTGGTTTTCTTTATCCTCATGTCTGCTCTGGTGGGCCCGTCTGAAGCGCTTGCTGGTTAGCGCAGCCTCCATCTCTTCAATCTCACAGCGCCGCAACTCCCGGATCGCTGTCCGGATCAGACGCCGCTCGTCTATGTCGATAGTTTTATCAAGCTGGAGAAACAAATAACAAGTAAACTTTGAGTATGTAAAAAGATTTTTTTTGGAAAAGAGCTGGTAGGGTAAGATATGCAACACTGTCCTCTAGACAAAAGGATATGAGATAAACTCAAAATTATATTTCAGAATACGCATGCTACAATTTGAAATATCTATAACACTGGCTAATTAATGGAAATACTTTTTTTTTTTTTTAGATTTTATTAATACAAAGACATTTTAAATAAAAACATTAACATAAATGAGCTACTTACAGACAAAAACTATTTAACAAAGCATTCTTCTTATTTTGCTGTACATTCTTGGCATCATCTTATATTGACATTTTTAAAATGCATTTAATAATTAATGTCTAAAAGGTTATACGGTAATTGACCAACATGCTTTACGTTTATTTTCAGACCTGGATAAATTTGCTTTGACAACTCATTTTACCTGCATGTATTTACTCTGAAAAAAAATAATAATTAAAAAGTGTCTCACATTTTCAGTTTGTCCTTCTAACTATATATCTGCATGAGAAACACAGTGGCCTAGATAAAGACGGTGACACATTTACCCACTGATACTCATCCACTCTCTCTAATTGAGCTCATGACCTAGAATGTCCAGCTGAAGACACAAAAGCAGGTCATCTGCACAGCAGGTGAATAATAAACTCTCTATATTCACTCTATAGTAATGGTGTGTACAGTCCATATAAGCTGTGAATGCTCTAGAGCCACATTTACATAATGAAATGTCAGAAATGTGTATTTCAAAACAAATCAAACTGTATATTTCAAAACAAATCAATTTGTGAAACACATATTCTTCCACATTTTGGACATACATAAACCACATATTATTTGGCAACATGGATTAAAAGCATAACTTCATGTAATGCAATTAGGGTAAGAAGTAAAGTATATAATTACTAAAGAAATTACTAAAATTTCCTCTGCCTGTGTTTCTCATTTTTCAATTTTGGCCTGTTTCTTTGAGCCGATTCCCTAAACCTCTATACAGTTTCTGTATTTGGTGGTTGGGATGTTACAGCATACCCATTACAGCCTAAGTCACCAGTACGGAGTTGTGGGAGGGCATGTGGCAGTGGTTTATCATGAGTAGGAAACAGGTGTGTCGGGTAGATTTGACTTCCTATGTCTTATCAATACATCCATATTAATGCCCTGTGTGACTGAAGAATGACTGGACTATTTCAGACAGAGTGCCAGATAAATATATCTTTGAAAACCTGCAAAGGCTTTTGAGCTACAAATATTTTGTGAACTCTTCATAATGAACATTATAAACAAAACCATATTATCAACACTAAATAAGTAATCTACTATTAAACTTAGAAGTGATATACTGTGGAGAAATGTAGCATTACATCACTTGCTCAGCAATGGATCCTCTGCAGTGAATGGGTGCCGTCAGAATGAGAGTCCAAACAGCTGATAAAAACATCACAATAATCCACAAGTAATCCACACGACTTGGATTACGTCTTGTGAAGCAAAAAATATGCTGTTGTTAGAAACAATCCAGCATTAAGGTGTTTTAACTTTAATCCATCCCTAATCCATAATAAGACTTCCGTTGGTAAAAAAGTCTGTACCCCTTTTGTCCTCTCACATCAAAATGAACGGTGCTTAACCTCTGCATATTACTCCCCTGATTCAGACAGACAGACAAGTTTTTCAGTGGAGGAAGCAGTATGATGGATTATGGACAAAAAAAACCTTCTTGATGGATTTATTTATTAGAAACATAAAGCTTTTTCCTCACAATACTTTGATTGATAGACTGGAGTCGTGTGGATTACGGCCCTGGATGTAATCCTAAATTTCTCCAAATCTGTTCCAATGAACAAACGAACTCATCTAAATCTTGGATAGCCTGAGAGTGAGTATATTTTAATTTTTGGGTCAAAAAAAAATAAATAAAGATTTTCTCCAAGTTTTGGAAAACAGGCTTGGTCTGGGAGTGTGTGTTGTCATTCCCTCATCCTCATTTCTTTCAGTATTTTATTCAACATTTTAAAGTTGAATGACAGCAAAAGAAAGTAGGATGACAGCATGGAGACTCAAATGGAAAAGCTCTGTTTGGCAGTTCAGCAGCAGTGCTCAAATTTTCATGACACTTTTTTTGGTATTGCTGAAGCATACGTATTGCACTGTTTTCCTCTACTACTTTCATACCAAATTCCCTGTTTATGAATACAGATGGAAACACAGTAGACAAGCATCTTGCAAGGATAAGTGCATTCACATCTGGTATTAACAATCCTCTCGGGTGGTCCGATCACAAGTGATCAGTGAAGACTACAGGTGTAACAGAGTCTCGGAGATGCATAATGAGTAAACCACTCAAAAGCATGTGGAGAAGACTAAGTTTAAGAATATAAACAAGCAAAGTTTTTCTAAAAAGTCACATTTTAATACTAATTAATAATTCAAAGATCGATTCTGCAGTTTCACTACTGTTGAAGAGCATTGTCTCTGGGTGATGAAGGTAAGACTGATGGAAACTGTCAATTTTCCATCAATCTTGGTAATGGAAATAGATGCAAAAGCAGAGAGAGAGAGAGAGAGAGAGAGAGAGAGAGAGGGAGAGAATCAGCAGTCCATTCCAGCTTCAGCGTGAGTATGACCATATAAGGACACAGGCCTCATAACCCCACCCCCAGACTGTGATGCAGGGCTGAATAAGAGAGAGGTGAAGGTCAAAGTAAGACAGCAAGATAGTAAGAGTATTAGTGACACATTCAGGAAGATGAGCAATGACCTGGAACACCTACAATGTCTGTGAGACCCAACATAAACATTTCCATTTCCTAGATGTTACTTCCTTAAAAATTCCAAAGGAAATTCAAGTTCATTTAATAATGTGTTTGTGGTATGCAGGTAGTCGCTGTCAAATGTGGGATTATCCTTTCCATTGCTAAAATCTAAGAATATATTTAATGCCACCTTTTACAATAATGGGTCAGCACTATATGAATGACCACACATGGAAGTTTTGCTGACATTTGTGGTACATTTGAGGTAAAAGAAGCTTTTTGATGTACAATTTTGGAACAGAAAGGCTGTTTCCACATGTAAAACCCTCAAACAAAACAAACTTTAAGTCCTCTTAAAACTTTATTTATAGTTTGGATAAAGCAGTGTCCATAATTCACTTGACTTAATAATATGTAATATTAGGTATGTACAAAAAAGTACATATTTCCATATATAATCTGATCTGACTGGAGAATTTAAGGTCATGTAAGGTCAGTGTCACAGGACACAAACACTTTACAAAGTACTGGGATGTGGCATTAAAAAAAACTAAAGAAAAATAATTTGATGGATTTCCCAAAATTTATGCTGTCAAATCTTTGAAACATACTGGCTCAAATAAACAAAGACAACAAATCCATCAGAAGAAAATGACAACTACAAGAGGGGTTAGATGGCAACAGCATAGAAATGAAACCATGGTGGATGATTCCTGTAAATACTAGTGTTTATAAAATATACAACAATCACTTAAGCAATTCCAACAACAAAAAGAACATCGCTACCAGATGTTTCTGCGGAGTTAAATTTCTCTTGTAGCAAAAAAAAGGTAGGCACAGTACAGCTCACTAGCACTGATGTTAAAGGGATAGTTCACCCAAAAATGAAAATTTGATGTTTATCTGCTTACCCCCAGGGCATCCAAGATGTAAGTGACTTTGTTTCTTCAATAGAACACAAACGAAGATTTTTAACTCAAACCGTTGCAGTCTGTCAGTCCTATAATGCCACTCAATGGGCACAGAATCTTTGAGAGAAAAAAAAAAAAACATGCACAGACAAATCCAAATTAAACCTTGCTGCTCGTGACGATACATTGATGTCCTAAGACACGAAACGATCGGTTTGTGCGATAAACTGAACAGCATTTATATCATTTTTTTTACCTCTGATACAGGCAATGTCCAACTCTCCTGAGCTCATATATATACACGTAGATATATGCGTAGATCCTTATGTATCGCAGCCCATAGAAACAGTCGCTAATGAGGCATCTATGTATATATATCTATGTGCCAGAGCAGGTTGACGCGTCACGCACCCGATGTTGTGACAGTCGGACATTGAGGTTTATCAGAGGTAAAAAATTATATAAATACTGTTCAGTTTCTCACACAAACCGATCGTTTCGTGTCTTAGGACATCAATGTATCGTCACGAGCTGCAAGGTTTAATTTGAATTTGTCTGTGCATGTTTTTTTTTTTCTCTCAAAGATTCTGTGCCCATTGACTGCCATTATATGACTGACAGACTACAACGGTTTGAGTTAAAAACCTTCGTTTGTGTTCTACTGAAGAAACAAAGTCACCTACATCTTGGATGCCCTGGGGGTAAGCAGATAAACATCAAATTTTCATTTTTGGGTGAACTATCCCTTTAAAGGTGAATTGTTTCATTTTTGCGGCTGCAAAATACTTTCTTCAATTTCAAATATCTCTGTTTGAGCAGTCCAACATATCAACTTCTGACTCAACCCAATGACATGAGTTTGGAGTAGGACTGAATGCTGAAAGACAGGAGACAGTGCAACTTCAGAAAAGTTTAGAAACAATAATTCTTTTTTTTAGAATTCCCTAACTTCACCTTCCAAACCCAATCCCTGCTCCCTAGAACCAGAGTGCTCAAAAAATATATTTTAAAACACACACACACACACACACACACACACACACACACACACACTGACTTTCTTGACCTGAAAGAGGGTGTCACGGTCCACTACCTCCAATTCTGTTCCTGCAAACTTGCCAAGTCACATGTCAAAATGATTCAAATGAGCTTTTACCACAGTCAGAAACTGAAAATGAAGAACTGATTCCCACTGATCAGAGATCTTTTTACTGGAACCCATTCATTCAATTTCAGTCAGTCGGGCAACCTGAGATAAGCAACAGTGACTATTGGTGATGTGACATGGGTGTGTCCATATGACATAGTTTAAGGGGAAATTTTATGCAAAAATGAAATTCTGTCATCATTTACTCACCCACGTCATTCAAACTCATAGGCCTTGTGATCATATTTGAAACACAAATAAAGATCTTTTTAAATGTCCATGCAACCAAAATTCTGATGCTTCCAAAAAGTTCATAAAGAGATCGTAAACCTAATCCATATGTACTGAACAATTTAATCCAAGTCTTCCGAAGAGACATGATCGCTTTATATAATTAACAGATTTCACTTAGGCTTTTATTCACATATAAAAATTTATCAACGCACTAGCGATGAAATGGTTTGGCAGTTAAGCATGAAAAAAAGTCCAGATGCATGACCTTTTCATATTTTAATCATGATTAAAATCGTATTGGACTATCGCGATTTGAAAAAACTCATGGTAAATAATACTCAGCATTAAGCAATATTAGTAAAAGTCTCACACATGGATGGATGAATGAATAAGATGAATGCATAAGGGGGAACAGATTGTTTTCAGAAAAGTTTTGATGGAGTTTTCTTTTCACCTTCCCTCCGTATAAAATGCCTAATAAAGTAGCATTTCAGCTGCTTTGTTTACAGCGGTTAGCAGGGAAACAGCTGTAATGCTACTGTTCCATAAGCGCCATCTACTGTCAGAGAGTGGATTTAAATTTTATTAGCCTGTCTGCTGTTTGTGTTCAGAATAATGCTAAAATGGGTCCAAATTTTTGTTGTAAATCTTAAGCAAGATTCTTCTTTCAAATTAGAACAGCACCTTTTTTATAGGCAAAGGCAATACATGCAATTTGTGATGAGAAGTCATGGTCAGTTGTGCTCCTATCAGGTCATCCACTACTACAGCTCACACATCCTCTTGGTGACCTCCTGCGATGAGAAATTTGTCATTCTGCACAGGGCGTGACTTACACATGACAAAAATATGGACTATAATTAGACATTTTTGCTTTATGGAGAGACTGATATTCATCTTAATGTTTTGTTAAAAAAAATGTAAAGGCAACCTGAGGGAAAAAAAAAAAAATAGATTTAAACCTTACAGGACAGCAAATTATGTAAGAGATGTCAATGACAATTGTGGTCTGCCTCCAAGTTCTACATAAACAGACACCACTTATACAGTCCTTTGGGAAGCTATATCAGGAAATGCCTTCAAAGTTGAAGAGAACAGCTATTAAGACAAATAAACATCCCTAATGAAAAACTAATTGAAACTTCAATTCCTCAATCTTGAACAAAAAAGAAAGAAAATCTGTATTAACAGGCAACTATAAATAAGCCCTATAGTCAACAAGAAAGTTGGAGAAAACTCCACATGCTCCAAAATCCATGAGGGACTGTGACGCTCATGACCTCTGTGGAATCGCGTCTCAGAGACATCCAAACATTGTGAAGAGGGGAGAGTGGAAAATATTTGCAGGGGGAGAAAACAGAGGTGGGAATCTACTTTCAGACTTCCTTCAGGACCACACATGAAAATTCAATTTAGCAGATTTGCCAGCTCTAAAAATGTGGTAACTGAAAATGAAGTAATTTAAATCCCTAATGTTAATAATATCAATCTTGAATCTGTTTAGCATGTTTTTACAGGACAGTTAAAATTTCAGAATACAATAACATCTTGAAAGAATAGTTTCTGACCAATAGTCTTTGACACACCTGCTCCCTCGACACTTTTAACAGTAGTGAAAGCATCCTTGAAGTGTAAATGCAGCCAAAACCAGCTTATTACATTAGTAGCTTGTTTTACAATACGATTATCACAATACCAAAATTTCAGCATTTCAACACAAATATCAGAATTTAATGATTCTTAAATTAGAGCAGTGAGTGGTTTTCCATTTTACATGCCCTATTTACATTTCCTTAGATTGTTTTTAACATAAATACTTCAACATATAGGCATTTTGTCCGAGTGCATTTGGCTACGCATGTGCAGCCACATTACAGCAAAGCGCAAGAGATCTTCATAAGTTATGTGCCCATACACTTTTGATATAACTCTTCAGTCAGTCAGACAGCACTTTTTGTGTTGTTGTTGTTTATTTTTAGTACCAAACTATTTAGTTCTTTTGACATGCCTATTTTACAGACTTTCTAACAGGTCAAAGCTGGTCATTTTAGCCGTTATTTAGTCTAAATGCTCAACAAACTGGTGGGGTCTAGATTAACCAGGTAGACCAGGTTAGGTTAGTCCACCAAGTTGGCTAAGATGGTTGAGACACAGCAACCACAAACGAACTGTACCATGTTACAAAAATCAGCCTAACCACTTCAAGCTGCCATGACCAGATTGTTCCATGGTCTTTCCTATGTAAAAATACCTATGTAAAAAGGAATAAGGGTGGAAAAAACAGGCGATATTTATTTTTCCCTATTGCTCTGAATGCAGGTTCTGTGCTCTGTGTTATGAGTCCTTACACACTGATGATTTAAACCTGCCTTACAATTTAGCTTTATGAAGCTCATGACTCGAGTCACAGAAGAGCTTATTCAATTGTGTAGGAATTTGTGATGCTGTACTTGACTCGGAATTTTCTATTAGGACTTTTTGTTGGCATATGCTATAACTATTTTAGGAACAATTCACCCATGACAGTAAATAATTCAATGTTTTTTTGTGAATGACACACCTCCAATCCAAGATAATGTGGTGTGTGAAACACCATAACCCAATTATTAATATGCTAATTAACAAACCTCTCATATGGCTGCTAGTTTGCAGACAGTCAAGTTAAGCTCCTTCTTATATTGTGATGGCCCTCTTGATATATATCACCCATTTGCAGAGACTGCAGGACTTGCAAAAACATTAATTTGGACAAATAGCATATAATTCTGTATAAAAAAATATATATATATGACATTGCAACTGTTAAACTGAATTATACTAAACTGAATTACTTATTATGAATTCTTATCGTTTTACTGTCAGATTGAATGGTGTGATTTTATACTCGCATTGGAATATTATCTAATATTGCATAAATGCAAATTGGTATGAAATTCCACTGACATTATTTTGAATAAATCTTTGTAATAAACCTGAATTCTTCAGTATTTTGCCTACAAAAGAAGAATGCCAGAGTATACTGATGATGGCACTACAACTCATCAAGTTGATCCAATTTTGTTCAACTGCATAATGTTTTTTTTATGTTTTTATACCCATGGATATCTGCCACACATAAAAGCATATACGACACAAACTCTTGAAAACATTCAAAGAATACACACTAAATCCTTTTTGTGTGTTCATAATATACAAGAATGCAGTGGTTTTAAACAATAAAGCACTTTGTAATGCTGTCACTCCATGAGTCCTGGCATAGGTGACACTTGCAGCTGTAGGGTGGCATTGTTGCCCTCACAGAGGCTCTCAGACGCCCACTTCATGCTCACTCCCAGACATTTCACACAATTGCTCTTCATTCCAACTATCACTCATTGAAAATGATTGGTTCCCTTCCAAGCACCTCTTATCTGGCCTAGGGCAGCATGATTGTCAAGACAGCCACTGACTCAACAAAAACCAGATGTCTTTCATTTTTATTGTTTTTTTATTATTATTATTATTCATGTGAATCTGAAGGTGTTGCTGTGGTGGTTGTTCATGACAGCTGGAACATTTAAGGTTAAAGGTGCACTTTTTCTGACTCTAATTTGTCCCAGTGATTTAGAACTATCTATCTATCAGCCTAGAAGTTTATTTACAACTCCTGCTGCTTCACACCTAATCTGTTTATCTGGTTCCTTTTCATCTGTTTCTCTCAGTGTCATATTGCGCACACTGACTCTGTTATGTGTAGCTGCTTGTTTGGACATTTCATTTTTCCACTCATATTGATTGTGTTTGGTCTGTCTGGTGAATTTGTACCATCACTCTGGACTGAACTGCTGACTCATGCTCTACCTGTCTGTAGTATGTATGTATATTGTGTTTGTTATATTGTTTGGTTTGTAAAATGCCTTGAGAACTGGCTGAAAATGCTACATAAGGTAATCATACACACGTGAATGTCATTTAACATCAACACTGCTTTTTCTCAAGATTAATGTCTAGAGTCTTCAACTCACGTGAATGAACAATTTTAATCAAATTTCTCAAATATAATATTTTCATCTTTATTTAAAAAAAAAATGAGTGAATGTACTTTTTTTTATTTATCAAGTCATGTCTACGCACTAATAAAACCTAATACCAATATCATTTTTAATATTAATCCAAATATTATAAATCCGCTTTTAGTATTTCTTTCTTTCTTTTTTGGTTAATTTGTTTTTTTTCCAATATAAACCTCCAATTTATAACTGTACCTCTAAACTCAGGTGTCACAATCATAGAAATGATGGATCAATCAATTGGATTCGGAAAAAAATAATCATAACATAAAATATTATTGTCGACAACATCATCACGGTTGTTACTATGAAGGTTTAACTATAATAATCCTCCTTAACAGTTAATAATCCGTCTTAATAGTTAATTTTTAACCATTTTATAACATGACACGTGCACTTGAGCTCGCATATTGTTTACGGGGCGATTTTATCATAAAGATGTGAACACTAGATAAAGCACGTAGCTTCTTGTCAAAAACTAAAGTGATCCTAAAGCCAAAAAACAATGTTTTTTAAAATTAAAAAGTGTCATTTCTGAGAGCTGAACTCACCAGATTGCGGAGCGAGGACTCGTCCATGCTGGAGTATCGCTTCTCTGACATCTTCTCAGATATTTTATTACCGGTTTGAATGGCTAGCTCATTCGATACGAGTCTAAAATACTGTTAAATTAACCGTCATATACACATAATAGAGAGGCTCACGTTGAATACATTAAAGGGTAGGTCTCGGTCCGGTTAACTCGGGGAAGATGCTCTTTAATAGAAGAAGCGACAAACCCGTCTGTGGTACAGTCTAACGAAAAAAGCCGTAAAATTAAAAGCTCTCCTTGTTAAGTTTGTTTCCAGACGCTTCAACCGTTTCACGGTTCACAGCAGCCTCAAACCGTCAGACTACATGCCTCCGGAGTCACGAGCGGTGAGTGATTTGAGTTGAAGCCCCGCCCCTTACACACCGCCAGCCAATAACAGGCCGGCAAATTCAAAACCTCACACGCTCAAATAGGAATGTTATGGTCTGATTGGTCTTACGAACTAACACATTGTTATTTGTTTTCTTTACAGTAAATAATCTGGCACTGCGATCTACTGACAAGTGAATTCAATGTCACATTTACTTACTTACTTTCCTCCACGCCCTGTCTGTCTGCTGACTAACCGACACGACGTGAAGCCACTCGACATGGCCTGCAGCATCATAGAGATAGGTGACTATATTTTAAACCAACCAACCAGTCAGAAACTTCATCAAAACAATATTAAGTAGAATATAGGTAAACAGTTTATTTCTGTATAGGTTTTTCAAATTGTTATAGGGACCTTGGCACTCAAGAGATAATGTATATGAATGTCGATAATATTAGTTTACTTTTCTTGCACTTTTTTTCTCAAAATACATGTATATCCATGCGACTGTCAGACACAGCATACTAAGCAAGAGCACTGCTTCTGTACAAACATCACTTTTTTCTGGTGGACATACAGACTAAGTAGTGTAGATGAGTGTATATATGAAAACCACCTTATAATAAATACCGCTGAGCTTTCCTCACCAAGTTCAGTTAACTAATGAGTAGGCAAATCCCCCAAAAAATCCAGTCCCCATCTTAAAATAAAGATATTTATGTCTCTCGGATGGTATCCATTAACAAGCTTTTTTAAAAGTGTCATATCTTTCACTTAACTTTAGGGATAAAAGAGTTCATTAAACTATGAAAACATACTGTAAATTTAGTTAATTAAAATTTCATTTATCAAGTAAAAATTTTCATTTCTGACAGCAGAAACTTATTCAGATTCAATCATTAAAATACTGAAGTGGCTAAATGCTATTTTGAACAACATTGTGATGCACATTTCAGTGCAAATTATTTTTGTGAATGTGTCACAATGTAAAGCAGGCTTTGCAAAGAGGCTGTAGGAGGCACTGTAAATTAGAGAACCAACAGCCTGTATGTGAGCACAGAATATCATTTCACATGCCAAAAGGACAGAGATGCTGAAAATGGTCATGAAAAACTCCTATACCCAAAACCCAATTACCCAAAAAAATGAAAATTTGCTGAAAATTTACTCACCGTCAGGCCATCCAATATGCAGATTTGGAGAAATGTAGCATTACATCACTTGCTCACCAACAGATAGGGTGCCATCCGAATGAGAGTTCAAAGGCTGGAGAAAGCAATACTATGGACTGGAAGCAACAGTTTGAAGTTTAAAACGTCTTGATGGATTTGTTTCTTACAAACATGTAGCTTTTCTTATCACAAGACATTAATTGATGAACTGGAGTGGTGTGGATTATTGTGATGTTTTATCAGCTTGTTTGGACTCTCATTCTGACGGCACCCATTCACAGGATCCACTGGTGAGCAAGTGATCTAATGCTACATTTCTCCAAATCTGTTGCCATGAAGAAACACATATATATATATATATATTACCCTTTTAATTAAGAAACCTGTTAAGATTTCATTAAACATGCAGCTTCTCTTCTTATGTTTTTTTAATTCCCACAGGTGATCAGTCAATCCCATAATCACACAAATGTAAAAAGATGATTCCCTCAGCCCAATGTTATGAGCTTTCAGAACCTGATTCATTTTAACATCATTAAAGGGTTACTCCACATCAAAATGAAAATTTTGTCATTAATCACTTACCCCCATGTCGTTCCAAACCCATATAAGCTTTGTTCGTCTTCGGAACAGAATTTAAGATATTTTGGATGAAAACCGGAAGGCTTGCGACTGTCCCATTGACTGCCAAGTAAATAACACTGTCAAGGCTCAGAAAAGTATGAAAGGCATCGGCTGTTCTGCAAGACACTTTACTGACCAAAAGACTCCAAGCATGCTATTCTCTCACTTCTGCTTTTTTCATGAATTGCAATTTAATTTTACAAACAGAAATTCAAAAAGCTGGATTCTAGATACACATACATTTAAAATAAAACCTTACTTTTGCTTAAAGGGGTCATATGGTGCTATTTTAAAGATCATTATTTTGTGCATTTGGTGTAACAGAATATGTTGACATGCTTTAATGTTCAAAAAACACATTATTTTTCAAACACTGTACATTATTGTAGTTCCTCTATGCCCCGCCTCTCTCAAGCATCGTTTTCTACAAAGCCCCTCCTTCCGACAAGTGCAGTCTGCTCTGATTGGCCAGCTGACACAGTGCGTTGTGATTGGCCAAACACCACAAGCGCGCATCGGAAATGCAACGCCCCTTACCATAATCGCAAGCTTCAGCTTTCAAAATAAACATAAAGACAGTTAATAATGTCCTTAGTTTTACCATCAGTTCAAGCCCGAGAGGGGAACAGAGTCGCGTGACAGACACAAGTAGGTGCCTTTACATGGAGCATTGTAATTGGTTTAAAAGTCCAATCCGAATGAAAATGCTCCATATAAACACCTCAATCGGAATAAAAATGCCCAAACCGAATGATATTGTAATCGGTTTGAGAGGGGTGGGATAAACCTTTCTATAAACCGAACAAAATTAAAATTTTATACAGTTAAAAACACATTAGAATGGAGAATGCTTGCTGTGTTATGAACTGCCATCTTCTCTCATGACCGGAGTGAAAAACGGATCTGAAATGAAGCGCACTTTTCTGCTTTTCAGCTTAGAAACAACACAATGATGATAGTGAAAGTATAGCTCAATGAAAATAAACAACTTGACCAAAATTTGCCTTTGTCATTTGTATTTATATTTATTACAGATTCATAATTTCCGATCTGCTCACGCCATGAATATTGTACGAAAACACATTTGGAAATGTGTGATAAAGCTCGTTGCAATCACTTTCTGTGTTCATAAAGCAACACTCCTTTGATTTATTGTTTAGCAACTCTTGGTAAGAAATCGTGTATTTGTTCCATTTGTTACAGGCTACAATAAAACTTTTTAGTCTCAGAATACAATTCATTTCAGAGCGGCATTACAAAGGGTCGTACTGTTATTTTATCCTTTAATGCTTTAACATTAAGAAATTAGGGTGTTATGATGATATGCCTTGATCAACTGGGTGAGATCAAGCTATATTGGTTCTGTGTGTGGTACAGAAGACGGCTGTATGATTTCTATGATCGTGTTCTCGCCATATGACTGAGCGCTCGAATGAACACAAGGGATTCAAATATTAGTCCATTATTCTAAGCAAGTACAAGCAGCTATTAAAAATATTAACGCAAATACGGGCGGTTTTTCCTCTGGTGATTTGTATTTGTTGTTAGGCTACTTATACTTAGTGTGTCCCAAAACTGAAAGCACAGGCACATGTAAACACCATATCGGATTTGATTACGTCTCATGTAAACAGTCCACCAAATCTTTCAATCGGAATGACAAAAAAGTGCACATGTAAACGTGGCTAGTGATGATGCTCGTATGTACTTGCAGTACACAAGCCGCGGTTAAGACAGCTGACTCCACTGTGATGTGACCCTCTCTCTCTCTCACACACACACACACACACACACACACACGACGCATTTACTCTACACTGCGCAAAACTCTGCATTTGAACAGTCAATAGCAAATACTTAAACTAATAACAAAACATACTTACAGTCACTGATTCAGAAGCGCCAGAGTGACATAGCAAAGTCAGAATTGACCCTTTTTTTTTATAGAAATAGCCTTTGTGCACAGCCAGCCTTGTACTCTCCTAGGTTCACGAAATGGTCATCCATAAAATGCGTTGCACAAATTCGAACATTTGGGTTGTGCTGTTCTGTTGTAAACAAATCTTAACAATGATTCCTAGTTGCATCTACTTTCGGAAGCTCAAATAAAGTACTTTTACTTTCGCATTGAAACACACAGCGTCTCCCTGACATCCCTGCATCAACACTAGTGCGGATACTGAAACCACGCCTTCTTTCTTTGCGTCCACATTTGGGCGGCATTACGCAAATATTTCCACATCGTGACGTAAACATGTGGGGGCGTGTTTGAATGAGGCGTTTTAGCCCAGTCTGGATCAGCCTTCTCTTTTAGATAGAATAAATCCTTTTGTGGGAGACGTTGAGATTTGTAACTCTGCAAATCGTATACATGCACAAACAACTACATAACACACTAAAGAAAAGGAAAACAAGAAATCGCATCATATGACCCCTTTAAATAATTTTTGGGATAAATACTGCTGGACTGCATTACAAGTTGTTTTATGTGTATTATAAATCCACCCATCCAGTCAAATGGAATAGTCTTCAGAAAAATTCAAGAGAAATTAAAGGAAAACACCACCGTTTTTCCATATTCTAATATGTTCTTCCCTCAACTTAAATGAGTTGATACGTACCTCTCCCGTCTCACTACGTGCACTTAATCGCTCTAGCGCACGGCGCAACTATGCTAGCATTTAGCTTAGCACCATTCATTCCTTAGGATCCAAACAGGGATGAATTTAGAAGCCACCAAACACTTCCATGTTTTTCTTATTTAAAGACGGTTACATGAGTAGTTACACGAGTAAGTATGGTGACACAAAATAAAAGGTGGCGATTTTCTAAGCGGATAAAAAATGATAACTATAATGTATGGCGGAAGAGCACATCGCAGCACTTCGACCTCTGCGCAGTAATATCATCACTCAAGTGAGCACGTTGTAGCACTTCGACCTCTGCGCATGATGATATTACTGCGCTGAGGTCGAAGTGCTGCGACGTGCTCTTCCGCCATACATTATAGTTATCATTTTTTATCAGCTCGTTTAAGTTGAGGGAAGAACATATTAGAATATGGAAAAACGGTGGCGTTTTCCTTTAAGTATAGCAAAAATTCCGTTACTACAGTATCTTTGCATTTTTTGCAAACATTCTTCAGGTGAATTACTTAAGTTTTAGCAAATTGTCAATATGATCATTTTGTGGAATGAACTAATACAGTGGTTTTCAAACCTCTCTATGAAGTACCCCCAGCACTGCACATTTTGTATGTCTACCTATATCTGACACACCCACTTCAGGGATCCGTTTCCCAAAAACAACTATGGTCACAAGTTCCGTCGTTACCAATTGAGTTTAATGGAACTAACGACCATAGTTAGCTAACGATTCCTTTGAGAAACGCACCCTAGGTCTTGCAGTCTCTGAATCAGGTGTGATAGATGAGGGAGACATACAAAATGTGCAGGGCTGGGGGTACTCCAGGACAGGTTTGAGAATCTCTGAACTAATTTAATGGTTTATTATATGAAGTCCTGGACTGCATCTTGATTAAGAGAGACCAACAATTTCAGATCTTCTGTGCATTGCTGAAACAAAAGCTGAGCTTCAAATGTTGGGTACTCTTGAAAACAGAAAGACTCCAACATCTGTGATGAGCCAGCATTGTTGTCTGTGGGCTGCACTGAATGCGCCTTCTGCAGATCTTTTGCCACTTTCATAGCACACAGCACAATCACAGACGGCATATACTTGTTAAATGTGTAGTCAGCCAAACTCAGTTCACAGACTTTGCATGCCAACCATTTCCACTTCTTCTCAGGCTCCTTCCATACATTTCTATCCTGTGTAGTGACCGTCTTATCCATGGCTCCATCAGTCTGATATCCAGTAGTGCGACTGGTGAAATAGTCCAGAAAGAAAGCAAGGGTAGGTGCAGCCAGTCTGAAATTGAGTCTGAGAAGGATCAGGCATTCGAGATTGCACAGCTGCTCTCTGGAAAAAGAATTGCAGCAAAGCGACAGAAGCTGTGTGATGCGAGGTGAATACACTTCAACCTGGAAAACACAAAAATCACAACTTACTCAGATTTACATATTGGTCTATTTTCATAATCAATTTTCCCTGAAATGTGTGTATTAATCCTAGTGAAAAAGTGTACTGTAGCATATTAATTTCTACTTTAAAAGAATATACTTAAATGCAAACTGAACGTAACGTTGTCAGCCACTTAATTGCAAGTTAATTGCAATTAAATGAAAACGTGTATATATACACACCACTATAAAAATAGTGGTCAACCAATATAGCGGCCAATATTTGGCATTTTTGAAATATCGGCATCAGTCGATAAGTTTTTCAGTTTGGCCGATCCCTTTGAGGCAGCAGCACCTAAGCACACAGTGCTCACTTTCTCCCTCCTGTTCACTGTTGTCGTTTAACAGTTCTGTCTAATAATCAGATTTAACTGTTAAACAAAGGAATTAAAATGTATACAAAAAAAGTATTATCATTTAAAAAAAAAATCTTTCAAATGACTAAAGAACATTTAATTTCACTTTTATCCAAAGCGACTTACAAATGAGGACAATAGAAGCAATCAAAACCAACAAAAGAGCAACAATATGCAAGTACTATGCCTAACGCAGTACACATAGCAAGGTTTTTTTTTGTTTTTTTTTGTTTTTTAAGAGGGGAGGGGGAGTGATGTGTGGCCAAGTATGGTGACCCATACTCGGAATTTGTGCTCTGCATTTAACCCATCCAAGTGTACACACAGTAGTGAACATACAAACACCTGGAGCAGTGGGCAGCCAGTGCTGCGGCACCCGGGGAGCAGTTGGTGGTTCGGTGCCTTGCTCAAGGGTCTCACCTTAGTCGTGGTATTGAGGGTGGAGAGAGTGCTGGTTATTCACTCCCCCCGCCTACAATCCCTACCGGAACTGAGACTTGAACCCACGACCTTTGGGTTACAAGTCCAACTCTCTATCCATTAGGCCACGACTGCCTAATGGAGGAAAGCACATGAGGAACAGATGAGAGCAATTAGACTAACAAGGACTCAACGAGGGCTAACAAGAGGGTGTGGTAAAGAGGAAACAAGGAGGCAGGACAAGAGGAGCACATGGCCAACATAAACAAAGACAGTCATGTGCTCAACACAAGACAAAGACACAAACAAAGAATGTCAGGGCAGAACCCTGACAGTACCCTCCCCCGAACGGACGCCTCCAGGCGTCCTCACCAGGTAAAGATCAATGGGGTACCAGCTAGGGGGGCAAGTGGAGAGAAAAATTTGGAGGTCCAGAGTAGCCAGGAAGCAAAGGGGGCGTGGCTGGGGGTGGGCAGTCTAGGGAAATTGTTTTGAGCTGATCAGGGAGGTACCTGCTTTAGAAACTCACTAGACCCAAGTAACACAGAGGGCGGGATGGGAATCTGGTTGATGGTCCTTCTGGAGACATGGGCTCGTCTCACTGGGGGGGTCTTAGGAATAGCCTCCGGGGCCAAGTCTTGACCCGTGAAGGACTTTGGGACAAACTCAGCAGCCATGACCGCACAGGCAGAGAGGGTGCACCTTTGGGAAACCAGCTCAGGAGATGCAAGAACAGGCTCAGGTACAGACTAGGAAGCACCTTCCAGGGCTTCAGGGACAGACATTGAGCTTGACTCTGATGTGCCCTCCTGGGCTGCACTGATGGACTCTGGAGGCTCCTGGACCGGAGCAGGCTCAGGGGCTGGAGCCGACACTGGAGTGGGCTCCAAAACAGGCTCTGAACTGGACTCCTGGGCTGGAGCAAACTCTAGGACTCATAGGCTGGAGCTGACTGTGCAGGAACGTCTTCAGAGATCATGACAGGGAGGGCAATATGCTTGGGGACAGCCTCCACAGGTGGACGTAACTAGCAGGAACATACTCTGAGGGACTCGTCTGAAGCAGCAGATAGCTGGTCTGGTATGATCTCAGGGATTGTAACTTGACTAGAAGCCACCTCCTCTGGGGCTTAGCAAAACAGACAGGATAATTCTTCAAGAACAGGACAAAACTGACAGAAACAGCCTCATCGGGTGGAAACAACTAGTAGGAACATCCTCCGAGGGACTCGTCAGAAACAGCTGAAAGCTGGTCTGGTATGATCTCAGTGGGTGCACTTGACTAGCAGGAACATCCTCAGAGGGTTTGACGAGACAAACAGGAACAAATCTCCATGGCCATGACCCAACTGGCAAGGACGACCTCCGAGGACATAACAGGACAGACAGGAACATTTTATATGGCCATAACTTGACAGGCAGGAACACCGTCTATGGCCATGACCCAACTGGCGGGAACGACCTCTGTAGGCGTAACAGGACAGGCAGGAACATTTTATATGGCCCAGACATGACAGGTAGGAACAACATCCGAGGGCTTGACAAGACAGGAACAGTCTCTATGGCCATGACCCAACTGCCAGGGACAACCTCCGAGGACATAACAGGACAGACAGGACCATTTTATATGGCCATAACTTGACAGGCAGAAACACCGTCTATGGCCATGACCCAACCGGCAGGAACGACCTCTGTAGGCGTGACAGGACAGACAGAAATAGGCTCCATAAACATGACTGGCAGAACCACTTCCTTGGATTTGATGTAAAGATGGTCCTTGCCTGTTACTGACTTTGCTTGACACGACTGACAGGAACATTTTCTTTGGACGTGACATGACAGGCTGGAGTGAACTCTGGGGACTTGACACGACTGACAAGAACATCTTCTGTGGACATGACAGAAACAATTTCAAAGGGCTTGACTT
Organism: Spinibarbus caldwelli; assembly: GCA_039654775.1. Classification (NCBI taxonomy): domain Eukaryota; kingdom Metazoa; phylum Chordata; class Actinopteri; order Cypriniformes; family Cyprinidae; genus Spinibarbus; species Spinibarbus caldwelli. The sequence continues at coordinate 11,410,355 of CM077222.1, read as the reverse complement.
GACTAACAGGAACAACTTCTTTGGACGTGACGTGACATGACATGACATGACAGACGGAAGCAATCTCAATGGACATAACTGGTGGGATTAACTTCTCTAGGCGTGACATGACAAACTGGAACAGTCTCTGGAATAACTTCTATAACAAATCAAATAGACTGGGTGGCTGAGGAAAAAAAGCGTCGTAACTGTAACTTGAGGCTCTAAGGCTATAACAGAGATGCCCTTAGGGGTCTCCGGACCAGGTTTAAATAGGGACTCAGGAAGGCCCTTGGAGCTACTGAAATGCCCTCCGGGGCTGCAGGAACAAACTCAAGAAACGATTCTTGGATGACTGGAACTGGTTTATCTGATACAAGGAAAGCCACAGCGGACTGTTCATCTCAGGAATGATTTGAACAGATTTGTTTGAGGCAAGGATGGCTGCAGAGATCTTAGTTGAAACTGGTTTGTGGGACACAGTTATGACCCCAGCAGTCTCGGTAGATTCAGACATAACTGGAACAGACTTGACTTTAGCAAGGATAGCCTCAGCAGTCTCAGTCAACTTAGGGGTGTCTGGAACTGGTTTGACTGCTCCAGGGATGGCCGCAGCAGTCTCAGTCAACTTAGGGGTGTCTGGAACTGATTTGACTGCTCCAGGGTTGGTCGCAGCAGTCTCAGTCAACTTAGGGGTGTCTGAAACTGGATTGACTGGATCAGGGATAACTGCAGCAGTCTTGGTCAAATCAGGAGTGTCTGGAACTGGTTTGACTGACCCAGGGATGGCTGCAGCAAATTCAGTCAACTCAGGGGTATCTAGAACTGACAAGACAGGATTAATGAAAACCAGAGCTGAACTGACTAGAAAAAAGAAAAACTGGAGTGATGAAGCTCATCTGCTGGGTCCTGTTTTGGCCGGTTCGTAATGTCAGGGATCTGGAAGGAGGACCCAGTTGCAAAGTGAGTGAGTGACAAGAGTTTACTGACAAAACAGACTGATACAAGAGGGTAGTGAGGTGCACATGTGATTCAATGGCAGGAACACAGTAACAAAGGGAAACAGCTAGGGAACACCACAGGGACAGCCTGGACATCAACTGGCAGAATAGCATCAGAGGTAGCGGCAAGACCAGGCAGATGGAGAAGATAGCCATAGAGCTGAGCTCAGATACTTGTTGACCACAAACTCTGAAGTGGACCAAGTACCAGGCAGGGTGAACCAGTGGCAGGAACAAGTCAGGACAGGAACTCTAACAACACAAAGAGACAAGACAGGATGAGGCTCCACAGGAACACAAAATACTCCCATGCAGGCAGGGGGATAAATAAAACAAAATAACTAATAAAAAGTAAAGTAACAAAATAAACAAGAAATAATTACTAATTTAACCAACACAACTAACTTAAAGAATAACAAACAAAAATGCAAAACAAAAGATCAAAATATTAAAATAAAAGCAAGAACAGACAAAATGCTAAAACAAGGAGCAAGACAAGAACATGGAACTACAAAGGACTAGACAAGACAAGGGCACAAGACAAACCAGGCAGGGAAATAGGAACACATACTCAGCCACATCCACATCCACAGACAGAGACAAAGACAGTGACAGAAAGGGTGAGAATGACCACGAACCAGCAAAGACAAGAGGGCAAGGGAAACTATAAAAAGGGAGGAAAGCATATGAGGAACAGGTGAGAGCGATTAGACTAACAAGGACTCAACGAGGGCTAACAAGAGGGTGTGGTAAAGAGGAAACAAGGAGGCAGGACAAGGGGAGCACATGGCCAACATAAACAAAGACAGCCATATGCTCAACACAAGACAAACAAAGACACAAAACAAAGACTGTCAGGGCAGAACCCTGACAGTCAAGTGTGTGTGTGTTTTTTTTTTTTTTTAATAAAAAAAGACAGATAGATAAAATAGAATTAGAATAGAGAGTGCTAGAGTTAGAGGGTCAAATAAAGATGGAAGAGATGTGTTTTTAGCCATTTCTTGAAGATGGTTAAGGATTCAGCTGCTCGGATTGAGTTGGGCAGATCATTCCACCAGGTGAGAACAGTTAATGAAAAAGTCTGTTAAAGTGATTTTGTGCCTCTTTGGGATGGCAAAATAATGCGTCGTTCACTTGCAGAATGCAAGCTTCTAGAGGGCACATAAGTCTGAAGTACTGAATTTAGGTAAAGGGGTGCAGAGCCAGAGGTGGTTTTGTAGGCAAACATTAATGCCTTGAATTTTATGCGAGCAGCTATTGGTAGCCACTGCAAATTGATGAACAGAGATGTGACGTGAGTTCTTTTCGGCTCATTAAAGATTAATCTTGCAGCGGCATTTTGGATTAATTGTAGAGGTTTGATGGAATTGGCTGGAAGACTTGCCAAGAGAGCATTGCAATAGTCAAGTCTGGACAGAACAAGAGCTTGAACAAGGAGTTGTGTTGCATGTTCTGAAAGAAAGGGCCTGATCTTCCTAATATTGTATAAAGCAAATCTGCAGGACCGGGCAGTTTTAGCAATGTGATCTGAGAAATTCAGCTTATCAATCACAACTCCAAGGTTTCTGGCTGTTTTTGAAGGAGATATGGTTGATGAGCCTAACTGGAAGGTGAAATTGTGATGAAGTGATGGGTTTGCTGAAACTACAAGCAGTTCTGCCTTAGGTAGGTTGAGTTGAAGGTGATGGTCCTTCATCCAGCAAGAAATGTCTATATATATACAGTCCCCTCCATAAGTATTGGAACAGTAAAGACAAAATTGCTCTGTTGGCTGTGGAGTCAAGACATTTGCAAATATGATTAAAAGATGAATATGAGACAAAACAACAGAATGTCACATTTTATTATTAGCCGTTTCAACAAATACATGTTTTACCAAATAGAAAGAACAGCACTTTTAGAGTTCATCCCACTCATTGATGTGAGCATAAGTATTGGGACAGTTGAACATAAGGCAGATATAAAAGATTAAAAGCTATTATTTAGTTGCAGATCCCTTGCGCACAATCACAGCAGTGTGAACAGAGTGGGACCATGTGATATTTCAGATTTTCTTTTTTAATATATCTGCAAAAATGTCAACAATTCTGTGTTTTTCTGTCAATATGGGGTGCTGTGTGTACATTAATGAGGAAAAAAAATGAACTTAAATGATTTTAGCAAATGGCTGCAATATAACAAAGAGTGAAAAATTTAAGGGGGTCTGAATACTTTCCGTACCCACTGTATACATATATATATATATATATATGTGTGATTCCCAATGCACACAAACTTCCCAGATTACTGAGGCCCCGTTTACACTAGTGCGTTTTCATTTTAAAATGCATAACTTTTGCTACGGTTACGCCTATCGTTTACACTACTCCGGCGTTTTCCACCCTCGAAAACTGAGACTTTTGAAAACGCTGCAGACCCCGTTTTAGGGGTCCCACATTCGCTCTGCCTATCTTTGACAACCGTGCAAACAATAACATCATGCTCATTGTTGTACCCATAGATATGTATGGATAGATACCCCATTCGATCGCTCCAAGCACGTAGATACGTCTGCCAACTAAATAATAGGGAATCTACCTATACATACCTATAGTTGTACCTACATGAATGGTCATGTGTCATGCGTTTTCGGTTGTGTAGTGTAGATGGAGATCGTTTCTGAAACGCAGTGGAAACACCAGTGTAGACGAGGATCGTTTTCATTCTAAAATGCCGTTTTAAAACAAAAACACACTAGTGTAAACGGGGCCTGAGTGCTCTGTTGGTTACAGTGTTTACTTCCTTTTTAATTATATTTTTATTAAATATTTATTTGTGAAAAATACTTTGTCTTCTAAAGTATAAGTATGTTTATTTTACACATTTATTTTTTAATCTATTTTCAAACGATTTAAAATTTCTTAAATATTAATTTAAATAAATTTATATCGGCCATCAGACACCCTGCTTTCCAAGATATCAGCATCGGCTGTCAAAAAAACTGTATCGGTCGACCACAAAAAAAAAAACCTTGCTACGTGTACTGCGTTAGGTTAACTGAGACTTGTCATAGCACTTGCATATCATTGCTCTTTTGTTGATTTTGATTGCTTCCATTGTCCTCATTTGTAATTCGCTTTGGATAAAAGCGTCTGCTAAATGTAAATGTAATCTATATGCAATTTTATATATATGCAATTTCATAATTACTTCTATTGCCTTTGAAATATGGTTAATGTATGCTGCTGAAATTTAATGTCAATTGTATGCCATGTATTTAAAGGAATCATATGATGCAATTTCATGTTTTCCTTTGTCTTTGGAGTGTTACAAGCTGTTTGTGCATAGATAAGATCCGTAAAGTCGCAAAGATTAAAGTCTCAAACCCAAAGAGAATTTTTTTCTAAAAGTTAAGACTCAACCACACCTTCCTAAAACACCTCATTCAAACATATCCCCACATAGCTACGTCACTGTGTGGGAAGATTTGCATAACACCGCCCAAATGTTTATGCAAAGAAAGAAGGCGTAACTTTTTTTCTCACTGTAGTATTGTTGCCACCACCATGGCACCACCATGTCGTGGAGACACTGTGTGTTTCCAAATATGGTAAGGGGTGTAACATTTCCGTCACGTGTTTGAGGTATTCGGCCAATCACAACGCACTAGATAGCTGGCCAATCAGAGCACACCATGCTTTTCAGAATGATGAGCTTTGTAAAAACCCATGCATTTCAGAAAGGCGGGGCAGAGAGGAGCAACAAGAATGTACGGTAAAATAATGTTTTTTGAACCTTAAACTGCGTAAACTCATTGCATTACACCAAACAGACAAAATAATGTTCTTTTTAGCATCATCATATGACCCCTTTAAATATATTTGTAATTACAGATTTGTTATCAAGTTGTAATTTAATACATTTAGCAAATACATTACAAATAAAATGGCATTTAAGTGTGTTAAGAAACAGTAATGAATGGGTCTCTCTTGTTTTTAAATATAACAGTCTTTTATTTGATTAATATGTTATCAGCAAGTATAGATTTAAAAAAAAAAAATACTATTAAAGGGGTCTATTTCTGAGTGCAGCTGCATCACAAACCATAAGTAAATGATTTCATAATGCTTTGTCTGGAAATAGCTGTTTTATTTTGATTATGTTGTCAGAACACTCACATGCAATAGCGAGGGGGTGTTGAAACTGTTTGCTATGCAATTATGTTAGCCAATCATAACAGTGGCAGATTACTGAGAAGCCTTAAAGGACCCGCCCCTTAAAACAGGTCGTTTTTAGACCAAGGGTTGTCATTTTTCCACATAATTATTTGTTTTGGGTTTTTTTGTGCAAAAAAAAAACTTTATTAACATTATACGTAAACCTCAAGGAACATATTAAAATAATAAAAAAATCCATGGCATGACCCCTTTAAGATACACTACAAATGCACCTTCAGTATTGCCAGAAATAATTGCTATGTTTTTATAACTGATAAGTAAACAAGCGCTGCACCTGTTTTGTGGCGATCAGCAAAGATGTCACTCCCAGTAATTGGAAACAGTCTGCAGCTACTGAGGTTGTGATCAGGAAACGGTCCATTATATTAACAGCCAAGCAACATGATTCAAAAGACAGTTTGAGCTGTCTGTGTACCGCTATGAGCCAGCTGACCAGTTTACTGCGAGCCTCTGCTGTAATCTGTGAGGAAATTAAATATCCATGTAAAAAATTAACAGGTAAAACAGTAATATCAAGTGATAACAGTAATCAAGAATAACAATTATAATAGGGGCCAGTTTTCACAAGAATACTAATTTTCACTCATTTCTATACTCCAAACCTATATATATATCTATATATGTCCCTTACTGATTCCAAATTACATGACAAAAATTGTAGTTAACATAATCCATTAAATTACACATTTTAGGTAATATAATCAGACTAATTTTTGATTACTTTTAGATTACTTTTGATCTAACTCGTACCATATTGATATAAAAATTGCAAAGAAAAAAAGAAAATATATTCCATTCTTTGATATTAACAAAATGAAGTGCATTAAATATTAAAATAATTTTCCTCTACTCACAGTTCAAAATTGTGGGTTTAAACCATTTATTTGATAAAAAAATACAGTAAAAACAGAAATATTGTGAAATATTATTACAATTCAAAATAAGTGTTTTCTATAGGCTATGAATATAATGTAACATGTAATTTATTCCTGAGTCTTGATCCTTTAGAAATCATTCCAATATGCTGATTTTCTGCTCAAAAAAAACATTTCTGATTATTATTAGTTTTGAAAACAGTTGTGCTGCTTCATATTTGTGTGGAAACTAATTTTGTTTTTCAGGATTCTTTGATGAATAGCCTATAAAGTTCAACGAACAGCGTTTTTTGTTTTTTTTTTTTGTTTGTTTTTTTTAAAGTAATGTTTTAACATTACAGATGTATTTGTCACTTTTAATCAATTCCTTACTGAATAGAAGCATTCGTTTCTTTTAACAATAATAATAGGCCTACTGAAGGTGAAATTTCAGACCTGCGGTTGTCGCGCGAGGCAGTCCTGCGCTAGAAACTGCAGTTCATTGTGTCTCTGGATGATGAAGCAGCTCTCTTCATAATCACTCTCCTGCAGGTCTGAGGTCAGTCCGACGCTTGAAGCCGCTGCTGGAGAAGTGTGAAGATCTTCCTCGAAGCCAGAGTCACTCAGCGCAGACATCTCTGAAGAAACAAACTCCTTTCTCTTTAACTGCCGCACAGGAGATGCTCTACTGCAGGAATGGATGTGGTGCTGAAAGATTTCCCCTCGTTATCATCATCCCGCTGTAGCGTGCAGTGTCTCAGTGGAATGCGCTGTTGTCAGGTGAAACGGGGCTTGTAAACGGGGTCTTTCCCGGGTGTTTTAGCGCGCACCTTAGGGCGCTTCACAGCCCGCGTTCACGCGTTACCATTACAACAGTCCCAGGGGAGCAGCAGGTGTCGCTTCTGCATCGCCAGGGGAAAACTGCATGAAGCAGGATTTTATGTGAAATAATAAATAATTAAATAAAACAATCACATACATACAATCAATAAATAAAACAATCACATTTAAAATATATAACCTATTGCACAACTTTTCAACAAGTTTTTCACAAACAATAGCATTGTTAATTGAATTGGAAATTTCACTCAGATAAAATCTGTATTTATGCAAATACTAGTAAATTTCACAAATAATTACAAAGAAATATTCTCAATTATTTCGAGAACGGCAAGCAACACTTTGAAGTGTGAAATTTTGAAGTAGAAAGTGACTCAACAATCAAGTTTGCTCATTTACAAAAGCATTAGTCGAAGGGTGAAATTAATCTTGACAGATCCCTGTGTTGTTGAATGAGTTTAAGTGATTTTAATGACTTGATCCTTATTTATTTATAGATGCCTGATCAGCTGTAGGCTACAGTTATTTAGATCGGTGATGATGAAATACTAATAGGCAAGCCAACAAAAGCAAAATCCAGTCATGACGGATGGACACCTGTGTGATCAGGAAGACAGAAAGAAATAGGAGATCAATAACTCCTGCAGCTGTGAGGAAACTCTGTGTTCAAAAAGAAAACAGGAGCAAAGCAGAGTCTTTCCCTTCCTTCCTGTCTGGACCATATTCAGACATAACAGTCCAGCAATAACTAAATCTTATCAGCTCCCTTCATATATTAATATATATATCTGTGGGAGTCACTAAAGAGGCAGTTTCTTGTATATTGTGGCAGCTGGCCTTATAAGTTATCATCAAAGCTGCAGTTAAGATATAAAGAAAACAGATAGTACAGACTGATCTTTGAGCCTTATTAGAAATACCAACATCATTGCAGTTGTTTTATGTGTCTAGACAGTCATATCACAATGCTATGATACTGTGAAGTGAAATGAATTGAGTTCACACAATTAATGATGAGTCTCTTTCTTACAAACACACAGATTTTTGCTTCACAAGATTAAATTATTGTTAATTGATGGATTGGAGTCATGTGGATTACTTATATATTATTACAATGTTTTTATCAGCTGTTTGGACTCTCATTCTGACGGCACCCATTCACTGCAGAGGATCCATTGGTAAGCAAGTGATGAAATGCTACATTTCTCCAAATCTGATGAAGAAACAAACTCATCTTGGATGGCCTGCAAATTTTCATTTGATTATCCCTTTAAAGTAAACAATACTAAGGAACTTGAAAAATATACATGTAGTATTAGAATTATAGTATTCTTTTTAAGTGTTACTTAAGAAAGTATAGGTAAAATTTACTTGAAAAAGAATAATTACACTCTAAAAAAAGATGGTTCTTCAAAGGTTCTTCACATGTAGTAACAGTTCTATTTAGAACCATAGCATCCTGAAGAACCCTTTTAATGCTGAAATGGTTCTTTGTGTCAGAGTTTAGGGTTCTTTATTCCCGCCTTTTTCTTTTTCAAATCTGTAACTGTCAAACACCTCATTACTGATTTTCTGCAGCTCAGTGATCCAACTACATATTGTCCAACACACTCTCAACAGGTAAATGATTTCATTCTTAAATTTAAATACAAATTTAACTTTAAAATTGTGTCTGGTTTTCAAACAAACATGTTCTTTTCTCTTCTTTTGATCACATGTAAGTGTGAGCAGCTCTGTTAAGCTGAGGATATCTACTCCTCTTCTCCACTAAGTATGTAACAGAGACATTGAATTTACAGGTGCATCTCAATAAATTAGAATGTCGTGGAAAAGTTCATTTATTTCAGTAATTCAACTCAAATTGTGAAACTCGTGTGTTAAATAAATTACATGCACACAGACTGAAGTAATTTAAGTCTTTTATTCTTTTAATTGTGATGATTTTGGCTCACATTTAACAAAAACCCACTAATTCACTATCTCAACAAATTAGAATACTTCATAAGACCAATAAAAAAAAACATTTTTAGTGAATTGTTGGCCGTCTGGAAAGTATGTTCATTTACTGTATATGTGCTCAATACTTGGTAGGGGCTCCTTTTGCTTTAATTACTGCCTCAATTCGGCGTGGCATGGAGGTGATCAGTTTGTGGCACTGCTGAGGTGGTATGGAAGCCCAGGTTTCTTTGACAGTGGCCTTCAGCTCATCTGCATTTTTTGGTCTCTCGTTTCTCGTTTTCCTCTTGACAATACCCCATACATTCTCTATGGGGTTCAGGTCTGGTGAGTTTGCTGGCCAGTCAAGCACACCAACACCATGGTCATTTAACCAACTTTGGGTGCTTTTGGCAGTGTGGGTAGGTGCCAAATCCTGCTGGAAAATGAAATCAGCATCTTTAAAAAGCTGGTCAGAAGAAGGAAGCATGAAGTGCTCCAAAATTTCTTGGTAAACGGGTGCAGTGACTTTGGTTTTCAAAAAACACAATGGACCAACACCAGCAGATGACATTGCACCCCAAATCATCACAGACTGTGGAAACTTAACACTGGACTTAAAGCAACTTGGGCTATGAGCTTCTCCACCCTTCCTCCAGACTCTGGGAACTTGGTTTCCAAATGAAATACAAAACTTGCTCTCATCTGAAAAGAGGACTTTGGACCACTGGGCAACAGTTCAGTTCTTATTCTCCTTAGCCCAGGTAAGACGCCTCTGACGTTGTCTGTGGTTCAGGAGTGGCTTAACAAATTCCTTGACACGTCTGTGTGTGGTGGCTCATGATGCCTTGACCCCAGCCTCAGTCCATTCCTTGTGAAGTTCACCCAAATTCTTGAATCGATTTTGCTTGACAATTCTCATAAGGCTGCGGTTCTCTCGGTTGGTTGCGCATCTTTTTCTTCCACACTTTTTCCTTCCACTCAACTTTCTGTTAACATGCTTGGATACAGCACTCTGTGAACAGCCAGCTTCTTTGGCAAAGAATGTTTGTGGCTTACCCTCCTTGTGAAGGGTGTCAATGATTGTCTTCTGGACAACTGTCAGATCAGCAGTCTTCCCCATGATTATGTAGCCTAGTGAACCAAACTGAGAGACCATTTTGAAGGCTCAGGAAACCTTTGCAGGTGTTTTGAGTTGATTAGCTGATTGGCATGTCACCATATTCTAATTTGTTGAGATAGTGAATTGGTGGGTTTTTGTTAAATGTGAGCCAAAATCATCACAATTACAAGAACCAAAGACTTAAACTACTTCAGTCTGTGTGCATTGAATTTATTTAATACACGAGTTTCACAATTTGAATTGAATTACTGAAATAAATGAACTTTTCCACGACATTCTAATTTATTGAGATGCACCTGTATAATCCATATTGTTAGAATTTTTTTTTAATTGTTGTTTATTTATTTATTACTAACAGAGGCTACACTCTAAAAAAGATGGCTTATTACTGATTTTCTGGAGTTCAGCTAACTACACAGACTGTCAACACACTCTCAACAGGTAAATTATTTCTTTCTTAAAATGTCTATAATTTTTAACTTTCAAATTGTAACTGGTTCATATCATGTCTTTTTCTCTTTTCAGTTTAAGAGAACATGTAAGTGTGACCAGCCCTGTTCAGTTAAGGACACTTCTCTCCCCTTCACCACTAAGTAAGTAACAAAAATACTGAATTTATGGTCCTTTTTTGTTTTTACAAAAACAAATGGAAGGAGACGCATTGTAACTCTAAACTCAATTGTGTATTTCAGACGCATCACATCCTACAACCTCATCATCTGCAGAGAGAAACTGGCACTCAATCACACCAAAATACACATACAGTAATGATGGACTTGCAGGCATCATAGAGGATTATTAAAATACAGTATTTCACTGGAACTTGGTCTTCATTTCAGTATTTTGTTTTACTTCTTGTAGTATTTATTTATGTTCAATGTCAATTGTCATTTTGTTAATGTATTCTGCAGCTAATAACTGTTGTTAGAACACTGTAATTTTTGCTACAAATTCACATGCTAATAAAAAAACAAAAGTACCTATATAACGTTGTTGTTGTTTTTATGTTACGATATCTTGTAGTGTCTATTTATATAATAGACACTACAAGATATCGTAACACCAGGCAGACAGAGGTGTAAAAAAGCAATATTAATCAATAATATATACAAATAATATTAATAATAATATAAATACATTAATATATTAACACTAATTAAAATAAACTGTTGTTAAAAAGGTTATTTTTAACCTATATAGCATTTTCAAAACATGGTTCTTTATGGAACCCTATAAAAAGGGTTCTATTTAGCACCAAAAAGGGTTCTGCTATTGTTACAAACCGAAGAACCCATTTTTGGTACTATTTAGAACCATTTTTCTTAAGAGCGTAGAAAATCATTTCTAATTAAAGCCACCATGAATTATGTGTAGCCTTTGTTTGAAAACATGCAGTTAAATTTACCAGCAACTTCTAAGTGAAAACTGATTCCTAACTTTTACAAATAAATTCAACTCCATTACTTTATGTATAGGTAATTATATACAATAAAAATGTAAATGTTGTTTTTATAAACCAGTTGGTTTATATTGTTATTTGGACAATGCATGCTTAACGGATAAAACAAAATCTGATTTATAAAAATAAACCAAATATTTTGATTATCTGCATTGATAAAATGAACACATTGCTGTGATATCAAACAGAAATAAAATTATATATTTTTTTTTAATTAAGAAAACAATTATATTTGTCAAAAAATGGACTGTAATCTTAAAATACAATGGGACATTAGAAAACAGCGCCACATGCAAGACAATAAAAGGCATTTAATTCAAGAACCAGCCTGCTTATAGGTAGAATGGAAGTTTATTTGTGCGTTAATAGACAGTCGAAGGGATTTACATTGTTATGTAGATATCACACTCATACTTCAACAGAAAACAAGTTCAAGTCAAACAATTGCATTTCAAAACTTGGCATCAGTTCCTATGCTGCTTGTTAAATCACATTATAAAGCAAATGACAAAATGTGGCATGCTGAAAGTGCAAAGTTAATACTCACTCAACATCCACCAGACACAGAAACCTTTCAATATTATATAGATTATTACAGATTTGCACTGCTGGTCCACAATCCACCAAATGTGCACAAAACAGCCATGAGGAAGCAACTGCAGATTTCTTGTGGTGTAGATTTAGGTTGTCCAGCAGGTTCAGCTCATCAGGATAATCCTCACAACACATTAACTGGATTATCAAATATGAATCCCTATCAGAGCGACTGGATGACACACAACTTTCTGAGAAAACACCAAAGCAATTTATTACTCTTTAAATAATAACTAACATGGAGTGTAACTGAAACCCTCCTCAGAGCCGCATGAGACACAGGCACGTTAAACACACATCAAGCTGCTCAATAAAGTGTGTACAAGCAATGAAATGAACAAACGAAACATATTTTTAAGTTAATGACTGTATTTGTTAGCAGGGCTTTTCTGGGTTTGTGTCGAGGTGACCGGAGGCAGCACAGGACATGATGGCCAAACAGGCCACTAAACATCAGTCTCTTTCTCCAGCTCTTTACCCACAAATCTTCAAGATGGATGTTTGAATCTAGGATCTGGACTGGATGTCCTGGAGGGCTCGAGCTTTAGATGAAGTGGCGAGGTTCATATGTTGAAGCTTTCCCCACAGCCACACGTCCCTTTGATGTTGGGATTGTTGAACACAAACTCGCTGGAAAGTTTCGTTTCAACAAAATCCATCTCCGTGCCGAGCAGTGTCAGCTGAGCCTTCTTCTCTATGAACACTCTCACGCCTGGAGAACAAACATTTACATCAATGACATCTCTGTGTACACGTGTGCAATTTACATAATACACACTAGTATTTAAAAGTCTGTTTTTAAAAAAAAATGTATACTTTTATTCATCAAGGATGCATTAAAATGATCAAAGTCTACAGTACAGTCATTTATAATGTTACAAAAGATTTCTATCTCAAATAACAAGTGTTATTCTGAACATTCTACTCACCAAAGTATTCTGAAAAATGTTTCTTAACCAGCAAATCAATCAGCATATTAGAATGATTTCTGAAGGATCATGTGACACTGAAGACTGCAGTAATGATGCTGAAAATTCAGCTTTGATCACAGGAATACATTACACATTATACAAATATATTCAAATAGAAAACTGTTATTTTAAATTGTAATAATATTTTACAGTATTACTGTTTTTACTGTATTTTTGATCCAATAAATGCAGCCTTGGTGAGCAGTTTTGAACGGTAGTGTAAATGAGATATAACAATGTTATTGAGTTACTCACCATCTTGTAACACCTCCTCGTCTGATTTGTCTTTCTCTTTAGTATAGTCTAGTGTGTAAGTGAGGCCATTGCAACCTCGGGTTCGAACACCAACCTTGAGGCCGATCTGTTTGAAGACAGGTGAAAATATAATCCAAAGAACGAGACGGGAAAAATGTATCACTGAGGCTGCAGATGTTAATGACTAATAATAAAACTAATACTCACATATTCTGGTTTGTTCTGTAAAAGTAGCTTGACTTTATTCACAGCTGAAGGCGTCTGAGAATAAAAAATAAATTCAGTGATTATTTATGGCAGATGAAAGAAAGTGTGGCATTGTAATAATTTGACAAAATCAGTATGATAAAACACACAGAAATAAAGGTACAAAGGCTATCACTGGGTCAGTACCTTTTCAAAAGATACACTTTTGTACCTCAGAAGTGTGCATATTAGTAGCTTAAATGTACATATTAGGATCAAAAATTTTATTTATTATTTTTTTTTTTTGGCAAAAGTATCATCCCAGTAACAGTTCTTGTTCCTTTCTCTCTCAGAGTGAAATGTCATTTGAGAAAGATACGTTGGTTTCAAATCACAAGATGATTTTTTTTCACCAAAGTACAGATGTAAAGTCAACATAATTTAGTTTATAAGTTATTAAATATTTGCTAATGCACTATTTTAGATTTTTGCCCCTAAAGTTTGATATAAAGACAATATTCAAATTATCCTTTCAACTACAAATTTAAACCAATGAAATATGAAAAATGTTGAAACTTATGCATTGCTTTAAAGGCACAGTATGTAAGTTTTCGCCGCTGGAGGGTGCGTATTCAAAACAAACAAAGAAACAAAGGCGTAGTTTTGATGAGTGTGGAATCATGGGAGTTGTCGTCTTCATCCCCACAGCCGATGCAATCCGATGAGACTTGGGCAGAAATCATGTTCATGGATGAGCTAATGTATTAAAGATTTATTAACATCGTAGTATGAAGCAGAGTGAGGTGGAAAGCCGTCGAAGCAAAACGAGGCCGCTGAAGCAATTGCTAATGAGAGACGAGTGTGACACACGGCTCGAAAGCAGCGGAGCTTTTATTATGCCACAGTCGACCGCTTCTGCTCCTTCCAGTCGTGCTTATGTGTGGCAAAGCAGAGCTGTTTTATTATACTAGATACATTTGAAAGTTCTGTTATAATGCTACTCTATGCCGTCGTGGTGTTTACATGTTTTCTACAAAACAAAACCAGAAATCGAGGGAGTATGGCGTCATTGGCAGGCGACACAGTTACACTATGGACACGGTCCGTGTCAGTAGTTAAAATTGCTTATTTCTCTGGATTTACACATTCTTTGAAATATTTGGGATAAAGTACACAAGTCTGCAAAATATATAAATTTTTTTGGATATTTAAATAAATAAAAAAATCTTACATATTGTACCTTTAACTGAAGATGTCTAGAAGACCCTCCAACTAAATCAAAAAAGTTTTAAATAACCAAATGAAAGAGAATATAGTTTATCTGACAACTGTCCTGTTTTACTATCCTATTAACTTCACATTTTAGTGCTTTTCACCCAAACCTGACATATTTCTGCTTCAATCACGTGATGTCTGGTGAATTTCTGGGTGACTGGATATAAACAATCTGATAAATGAAATCATCCAGATGTCTGAGCTCCTTCTGCTCACTAACATGTGACTCCATGTTCTGTTCTACAAGAGAAGATGCTATAAACATAAGATGTCTGAGCTTCCACTGACAATGGCTAACTAGCACACCCACAAGTTTGAGATAGTCTCAAGGCTGATAACTAGAAGGTTGCCTTTAAGCACTCGTCAATTTTTTAGACCAGTGGGAAAAACATCCAAAATACACATTTATTTTAATAATACGCATGTTTAAAATTTTCTCAAGATGAGTTTGTCTCATTTACACAGCAATTACACACACACGTTCATATATTATTTGCACTGGTTTACATAATATTTTACAGATTTTTTTCTGTCTATTGACAGTATTTTCTGATTTACTGAATATCCAAAATCCCATCTGTGAAAACCTTTAACTCAAATATGTCAACAAAGTCAAACAAGAACTTTGAACCTGTCTTTATTTGAAGTTCAGATTTCTGCTCTGGAAATGTATGCAATTTAGTTTGTGTCTACTTAGATAATGCATAAACATAACATGCCAGAAAACTTGTCGTACAAAACTGTTATAATGTACTGTACTTAATCAACAATAAAACAGTATGGTTTTATCTATTAGTTAACATTTTCACCCAATTAACCTGTGGTTTCTTGCCTCGCAGGTGAATTATCAGGTGATAAAAATCTACTGTAAGTCATTTTAGATAAGAGCATCTGCTACATGTAAACATCTGATATACATATTATAAAAATAAAAATTACTCTGACAGACACCAACTGTACAGCATCCCACAGTGACATATTCACCTGCACAATACCTTTAAAAGAAGTTCAATCTTTACCCGATTTAATGTACTGTTTATCAAAGTATAAACATGTCCAGTACACAAACAATTTTAAGCAAGTATTCAATAAACATTCGTGTTACAGCAGTGGCATGCGAGATTCTGGGTCTTTAAAAACAAACCTAAATGACAGAGCAGTTATCTGATCACAGCAACATGGATAAGCTCATTGAAATCCTGCTTTCCTGACTTCACCCTAAACAACTGCTGTTATTAAACACGCACAAAATCATATTGTGGCACATCGAGGTAAGGTTCTGATGCAGGAACGAATACATAAGCACTTAATTCGGCTCTCCAAGCATCTGCTAACGGCTAACCGGCCTATAAACACTGACCTTGATGTCAACTTGAACAACACAAACACAACCACAACAAAAGCCAGATCTAACCTGCTGTTATATCTGAATCTCCGTCTGGATGTGTCAGAATGGACGATATTACACTGTTATTAATCAGATAACTGAGCCCTAGCTACGACTAAAGACATCTGTCATGTATGCGATGATCTCGAGTATTTGAGAACTAACGTTAAATGCTTGTTCGGTTTCTTTATCCTGTTGTACATACACTGAACACTCACCAGCGTTAAAGCGGCTCTTGTTGGCAGTATTTTCCGTCTGCTAACCGCCCTCACCGTCGCCCGTGCTATGGAGGCTGACATGTTGAAGTTACTTAAGCACTTCGTGTTTGGATGTAAACACCAGAGGTAATGCACGGAACGCCCGCCTCAGCGGACGCACACGATTGGTTGGTCGTTTGAGTGACAGCTTGTAAAGCCTATGAGCGATCGCTACTGTAGAATTTAGCACCATGTGACAAACTGAGTCTGTTACGTAACTAATAATTATACCGTAAGGTCAGAAGAGGACGTGTAGTTTGTAGAATATAATATAGCGAACGATTATAAAGATTATTATGTAAATTGTCTTAAATTTGAGTAAAAACTTGAAATTGTTGCATCTGATTCTAATAATTAACGTTATGTCCTATGCACAATGAGGGATCGTACGCTTGGGGGCGCAGAAAGCACTTTAAATTCACAAAAAATAGATCTAATCGGTTAAATCTATAAATTCTTGGGATTGCTAATTGATACAGCATACAAGTGGAAATCTATAGTAACCACAGAAAACCTGATTAGGTCCTTGGTTTTACCCCGAGTAAACTGTTTCCATGTTACTTTGCTGTTTAAAAAACATAACATGATACATTTCAATGGCATTCCCTGAATTGTAATAGCTTACTGTTATCTGATAACATTGGTCAAATGCCAATCTAATATCAGCTCTAAAAACACATTTGTTTTGGGATGCGCTAAACTTTTTTTTCATGAATGCGACAAACTTTGTAATTATATCAAATATGTTCTCAGCCCATTAAAACAAACTGCAGAAATTGACAAGGATGTATGAAAAATGTAAATTCATTACAAGAACACAAAGCAGAGAGACCTCACTATGACAAAACTCATTTATTGTCATCAAAAAATAAAATAAAATAAAATAAAAAAAGGGCCAGAGTTAAATTACTAATATGGAGGGAATTAGTTTTGTTTTATTGACATTGCAACAAATGCAATGAAGGCAATGGAGCGATTTTCCCCAAACATACACAATTCATTCAGCAAAAACAAAGCACTAATATAAACTATAAAATAAAGCATAGCAACTAAAACCAAGCCCAGCCAAACTGAAAAAGCACAACAAGCACAAAGCTCAACAGTTAACCCGCAATAACATCAGCATAATTTTAAATACACAGACCCCAACTAGTATTTCTTTATGTACATTTTATACAAAATAAAATACTTATTGGTACACGCACAAGACACATTTGTGCAAAATTTTTACTAAAACTATTCAAGCAAATTCAAAAGCACACATTGGGGCTACAATCTAAATTACAAAGGTAATCAACCGGACTCTTAAATTTAAAAAAATAAAAACAGATAAAATGAGAAACCACATTCATTTCACAAATAGAAAAAAAAAAAAAAAACACACCTATACAAGGCACATTCATCAAGGTGTACTAACTGGGGTTCATGATAATACTGAGCTCCAGCTGCTGTAGATCCAGAAACGGCTCATTTTAAAAGATTTAGTTGAAAGGGCTCCACTTCTCCATAGACTCATTTAAGGACGCATTTCTGCTGGCTAGACTACCTACAATATAACAGGAAAACATGACAACAGGACATTATCAGTTATAAAGACAGCAGCTGCTCCATGACCAATGACGGTGTTTTGAACTCCTTTGCCAGTGTCAAATAAACCACTCTCAATCCACCAGTGCATTGGATTGTGTTTCAGCAGAGGCTTCGAAAGTCTGAGCAAAAGCTTGTACTTTATTGTTTGGTCAGTTTTCTTTATCAACTGAAGGAAGAAAAAAAATCCAGAAAAATAAAAAGCTTTCGACAAATGCTTTAGATAAACTTTAAAAGATTTTGACCAAAAAAAAAAAAAAAAGTATAAAATGATAAACCTCACATTTTAACTATTTTCAAGAAAAGGGTTTAGTCAAAATTCTGGATGATATAAACAGGTGATATAAACACCATAAGGTAAACAATGTCATTAATCATTAGCAGTGGATTCAGTGGTCAGTTCAGGTGAACGGACCACTGAATTTAACAGCAGTGTGTATGTGGCCATATCTTAAATTCACAAAATTAACCAATAACATTCAGCACAGCATAAAACACCATGTACAAATGTAGTGCGCTCACCTGCTTCAGGACCCAAAACCATCCTCTTTGCTTTTCGCTTCTTTTTTCTGTCCTGCTGAGGACTTTCCTACAAATACACGAGAATCTAAATGAGTTCTGGATTTTAATTCCAAGCCAAAACTAGAGTTTTAGCATAAAATGATAACTGTAAATGAGACAGTATCGGACATACTAGTCTGTCCCTGTCTGATACAGAGCTTCTTTGGTATGTGTTTGGGGAGGATTCTGCAAAGAGAAATATACGAGTGATTCCTGACCACATTCTTACGCTTTAAACATTGTGATGAGCGCAGCTACCTATGGATTTGGACAGCAGGCAGTCTTTCTTGATGTGACCGCTGGAGCCGCACAGATAACAGCATTTCTCCTCCCTCTGCCGCCGCCATCTGTCAGTGTAAGGGCTGCCATCCGTCATCACTCTGCCGTCGGGTCTGTTCACATCACGTCCACTGAACAATCCATCAGTGTCACGTCTTTGCCTTAGCAAACCATTGAAACATTGAAAAATCAGACTGAAAGAATCCAATATCTGATTTAAGGATTTATTTTCATTTTAACGTGCACATGTACTACAGTTCAGAGTTTGGGGTTATTTTGAAAAGTCTCTTCTGGTCACCATTTTATCAAAAACAGTAAAAAGAGTCACATTGTGAAATGTTATTAACTTAAAATAACTGTTTTCAATGTGAATATATTGTAAAATGTAATTTATTCATATGATGCAAAGCTGAATTTACTCCAGTCTTCAGGGTCACATGATCCTTCAGAAATCATTCTAATATGCTGATTGACTTCAGAAGATATTTAGCTTATCTTATTATTATAAATATTACAGTTTTACTGTTTTTTTTAATAAAATACATTTCTTATAACATTTCTAATTATTACCAGTGTTGAAATCAGTTGTGTTGCATTTAAACAGCATTTATTTGAAAAATCTTCTGTAACAATTTGAAAGTCTTTACTGTCACTTTTGATTAATTTAATGCGTCCTTGCTTAATAATAATGTTAAATTCTATTTAAAAATCTTACTGACCCCAAACTTTTAAACGGTAGTGCATGTTCTCTATGGATCGTTGTAGCAGGAAATGAAGAAAAACATGTTCAAAATGTAAATATAGCGTTCAGTATGGAAAATAACCTAACCTTTCATGAATGTAAAAGGTGAAAAGATACTCTACAACAGATCGTGCGCTGAATTACCTCTTTCGCATTAGACAGTCTTTCATAAAATGGCCAATCTTCCCACAAATCCGGCAGCAGCGGTCATTGGGTGCAAGCTTGCCCTCTGTCAGCACCTCTGGGTCAAAAAAATACTCCTGCAAACACAAAAGCGACATTAAGTACAATGACTTGTAAGGTATTTTACAGAATTTAAAATAAAATAAAATACCATTGGGGGGGGGTCCTAATGGTATTTTATGCATGTTGAATTATTTACACTGTTAAAGAGTTGGATTCTCATGCTAAACATGGCCAAAGTGTCAAAAAACTATTTGGATGTAAAACGGAGAAGTTCTGTGCCAAATACACTCTTTCCGGTTTCGTACAATTTTCGGAAAGTTTTTTTTCGAGCATGGCTCTTCATGATGTCATGAAGGGTGGAACTCCTTATATGGGCATTTCTCCCAGAAGAGCTGCATAGGACTTGCTCGGGGTTGAAAGTCTTCAAAGAAGTGTGTTTTTAGTTGTAAGTTCAGCTTCCCAAAGAACCCAGCGTTTCGTAAACAGTGGATGCAGTTTGTTTTTTCCGGGGCAGCAACGGAGTTTTGCAAGTGTGTTTGTTGATGAACGTTTTATAAACAAGGCCCAGTTCGACGCTGGATCTGCACATTGTTTAAAACTGAAAGATGGAGAGGTCCCAGCGATAAAAGACCCCGGTCATGATTCGGAACTGCGGACGGTAAGTGAAACGGCATCAAATTTCTGTGTTTTGTTGGCAATCAGCGCACGAGTGCTCGTCACTCTTTAGCCCCCCCCACAGCATGCCTCCAGGAGCTCAGTTGTTTTCGGAGAGTAACCTAAAGCTCTATCTTTCTTTTATTAATATGACACAACTAAAGACTCTTTGGAGATATGAAGGATGCAATACTACTTTATAGGTACTCAAGTTTAACATGAGATGTGAAACTGTGTGTGTTAGGTCCCCTTTAAGCAGCTAATTAGGAGTTTATTGAGGGAAAAGTCATAGTTAATCGTCAGTTAATAGTGAGAACTGGTCACCAAACTAAAGCGTGTCCCAGAATGTATATGGTCTAGGTAAAGCACACAAACCATTTTATTGGAATACTCTGGTGGAAAACCTCTGACAGGGGTGCCAAAAACTCTGCGAGCATTGATGAAGGCCTTCAGGATGAAACTCGCCACTGCAAACATAAGAGACAAACAGCCATGGTAAAAACGCTGCATTAGACAACAAGATATCAAGACAAAGGTCATTTTTAAAAAGGTAGGGATGAGTAATGGTTGACTACTATTTACTTATATATTTTTAAGTGCGGTTAAGGGCCGTTCACACAGAATGCGTTTTTCCATTCCAATGCACTACTTTTCCATTGTTTTCTATTTAAGCATGCATTAGACAGATATGCGTTTTTTAGATGCCGAGTTATGTTAAAAGAATCAAAACTTTTAAACGCAGTGCCGCACATCAATGTCCGTTCCAAAACAATGGACCAATCAGAAGACCCCGGAGGCGGGGCAAGCGTTGCAAGCTTTTGTTTACAACAGCATGCTGGCACAGCAACTTTTATATTTGACGGCAACAAGGTGGAGGAAGCATTCTGCGCTGAGCTTTTTAAAAACCA
Organism: Spinibarbus caldwelli; assembly: GCA_039654775.1. Lineage (NCBI taxonomy): Eukaryota > Metazoa > Chordata > Actinopteri > Cypriniformes > Cyprinidae > Spinibarbus > Spinibarbus caldwelli. Next base: position 11,389,105 of record CM077222.1, on the reverse strand, counting down.
TTCCTGAGTACTGAGTCTCATGTTTTTAGACGCAAAGACGCGTTCTGTGTGATCGAACCCTTAGAACACTGAAATGGTTATAAATCTCACATGGTTTAAACAATCAAGGTCATTGATGGATAACGGTAGCTAAATGCAGGTGTTTCTTTGAAGTATGGTGGCTGAAGGTTTATACGTTAGAATATAAAGCTACGTAACACGATAAAAGGTAGAGTCTGTACGAAGGATTATACATACAACAGTAAAAGAAAAAAACAAAACATGACATACTTCTCCGTGAGAGACCAGCTCCAAGATTATGACTCAAATCAAAAGGATCTAAAAGAAACAAACAAATATTAGTTTTAAAAGTACTGCTTTACATTATGCCTACTTTAATAAAGTATATTATAAATATGTACAAATATGTACAAAATGTTATTTCTTGTGTTTTTTCTTTTTCATTCATTTTATCTCTCAAAATGATGGATGTCATTCATTATTCATATAAAGGTGCATCTCAATAAATTGGAATGTCGTGGAAAAGTTCATTTATTTCAGTAATTCAACTCAAATTGTGAAACTCATGTATTAAATAAATTCAATGCACACAGACTGAAGTAGTTTAAGTCTTTGGTTCTTTTAATTGTGATGATTTTGGCTCACATTTAACAAAAACCAACCAATTCACTATCTCAACAAATTAGAATATGGTGACATGCCAATCCGCTAATCAACTCAAAACACTTGCAAAGGTTTCCTGAGCCTTCAAAATGGTCTCTCAGTTTGGTTCACTAGGCTACACAATCATGGGGAAGACTGCTGATCTGACAGTTGTCCAGAAGACAATCATTGACACCCTTCACAAGGAGGGTAAGCCACAAACATTCATTGACAAAGAAGCTGGCTGTTCACAGAGTGCTATATCCAAGCATGTTAACAGAAAGTTGAATGGAAGGAAAAAGTGTGGAAGAAAAAGGTGTACAACCAACCGAGAGAACCGCAGCCTTATGAGGATTGTCAAGCAAAATCGATTCAAGAATTTGGGTGAACTTCACAAGGAATGGACTGAGGCTGGGGTCAAGGCATTAAAAAAGCCACCACACACAGACGTGTCAAGGAATTTGGCTAGAGTTGTCGTATTCCTCTTGTTAAGCCACTCCTGAACCCCAGACAACGTCAGAGGTGTCTTACCTGGGCTAAGGAGAAGAACGGAACTGTTGCCCAGTGGTCCAAAGTCCTCTTTTCAGATGAGAGCAAGTTTTGTATTTCATTTGGAAACCAAGGTCCTAGAGTCTGGAGGAAGGGTGGAGAAGATCATAGCACAAGTTGCTTGAAGTCCAGTGTTAAGTTTCCACAGTCTGTGATGATTTGGGGTGCAATGTCATCTGCTGGTGTTGGTCCATTGTGTTTTTTTGAAAACCAAAGTCACTGCACCTGTTTACCAAGAAATTTTGGAGCACTTCATGCTTCTTTCTGCTGACCAGCTTTTTAAAGATGCTGATTTCATTTTCCAGCAGGATTTGGCACCTACCCACACTGCCAAAAGCTCCAAAAGTTGTTTAAATGACCATGGTGTTGGTGTGCTTGACTGGCCAGCAAACTCACCAGACCTGAACCCCATAGAGAATCTATGGGGTATTGTCAAGAGGAAAATGAGAAACAAGAAAGCAAAAAATGCAGATGAGCTGAAGGCCAATGTCAAAGAAACCTGGGCTTCCATACCACCTCAGCAGTGCCACAAACTGATCACCTCCATGCCACGCCGAATTGAGGCAGTAATTAAAGCAAAAGGAGCTCCTACCAAGTATTGAGTACATATACAGTAAATGAACATACTTTCCAGAAGGACAACAATTCACTAAAAATATTTTTTTTATGGGTCTTATGAAGTATTCTAATTTGTTGAGATAGTGAATTGGTGGGTTTTTGTTAAATGTGAGCCAAAATCATCACAATTAAAAGAACCAAAGACTTAAACTACTTCAGTCTGTGTGCACTGAATTCATTTAATACATGAGTTTCACAATTTGAGTTGAATTACTGAAATAAATGAACTTTTCCACAACATTCTAATTTATTGAGATGCATCTGTAAAAGTAAACGTCACTTTCAGAAAAAAGGTGCAAAATCTGTCATTGGGGTGGTACCTTTTCAAAAGGTATTAATATGTACCTTTAAGGTACTTATATGCACCCTTTAGGGCTAAATAAGGTACAAAAGTGTACCTTTTGAAAAGGTACTGGCCGAGTGACAGATTTTGTACCTTTATATCTGAGAGTGCAAAATGTTACTGCTGCATATTCTTAGGTTCTTGGTCTGATTTGCTCTTACCCTCAATGGCTAGATGTTTGGAGGTCCACTGCTTCTTGAAGGTGGTGAGAGGCTCTTTTCTGCGGATGCAGATGACAGTCTCCTTGAAGTCAAATATCTCAGTGTAAAACTGCAGCAGTCCAAACCACAGCTGCCCCACAGACTCCTTGTTCTTTTTGTACTCCGGCCAGTATTTATGCTTAGGAATCAACAACAATACAACACTTATTGGGTATTAAACTAGTAAGACAGTAATATTTTGTAATAATCAGAAATGTTTCTTGAGCAACAAATCAGCATATTAGAATGATTTCTGAAGGATCATGTGACACTGAAGACTGGAGTAATGATGCTGAAAATTCTGCGTTGCATCACATGAATAAATTACATTTGAATACATTCAAACAGAAAACAGTTATTCTTAATTGCAATAATATTTTACAATATTACTGTTTTACTGTATTTTTAATCAAATAAATGCAGCCTTGTGAACATGAGACTTGACTACTGTACTGTACACTAAAAAACAGACTAAAAGGATTCTGTAAGATTTAAAAGCAAATACGTGAAAGCTGTAAAAGAGTTGTAATATTGGATTAGAACTTTGCACAAGTAAAGTTAGTGAGTTATTACACTAGTCTAATATGTAAAGTTTTTATTTGTTATTGTTGTACAAAAATATAATTTAGGACAATAAAACTGATTTAGGAGCCAAACTCAAGTCCAGATTCACTTGGACAGTGTGATTTTAAGGTAACAAACACTTTTTAAAATTACAATCAGCTATGCTATTAAAAATAAATCTCACTCACCAAGTTCTCCAAATCCTTAAAGAAATGTACATCCCAGCCATCAACAAGGACTACTGGTTTCTTTTCCCCAACATACATCTACAAAACATATACAAAATCCATTCAGATACAGTCTTACTATAAAATAGTAGGTTAGGATGTACTTAATGCAATATAATAAATAAACACAAAACGACATAAATAATCATAAGTGTCCCAATTTAACCTGTATTCATTTTTTTATTGGAATAATGCACAAGCACTTATAAATTAAATGAAAGGAATGAAACATAAGAATGAATTTTTGGTGTTTACAAGAGCTTGTATAATAAAGGTTAAAGTAATGGATTAAATATATTTGTGCAAGTGTTATAATAGTAAAACCTTGTATTTAAATCATTTATTACAAGAAACTGTCATTGAAAAAGTTATTATTATCAAGGAAGACACCTCTTGGAGAACTGGGATAACAGGCGGGCTTCTTTGTTGAAGGAAGTACAGCACCATTAGAGTGTAAGCATATGAAGACAGACTCCCACGTGACGCATCTCCAATATCACACACCTGAAAACACAAACATCACTCTCCACATGATAAATATGTGACATCTGATGTGTCTCATTTAACCAAATGCTAAATCTTTTCACCAAAAGCAACTTTGGAGCTGGATTCTTTCTTATTCTAGCTTCAAAGTATGGCATTTATGTTTACGATCTCTATGACTGAAGCAGTGATGACAGTGACGATAAGTGAAACTTACTTTCGTGAACACTTTCATGACGTAGCAGAGGATCTTCACCCGAATGTCAATCGCAGCATATGATGCCAGTAACTCAGTGTTGTGCAAAGCCTGAGGAAATAAAAGAAAAAAAGGAACCTGGTTGCTCTTTATTTTACAATATGTGCACCTACAGTGCACTTACATGGAGAAAGTAGTGAGTAATAGAAGTAAACTACTTGGACTTAATATGGATTTAAAGTGAGGATTAGGGTTACTACCTTGTTATTATAGTAAGCACCCAAACAAAGCACTGTAATATGCAATACTTACCACTATGTTTTTCATTTACATTATGAAAATAAATAAATACAATACAATACAATACAATACACATATACATACAAATTAAATAAAAAAATTAAAAAAAAAATACATAATTTTTTTTTTAAATAAAAAACAACAGAAAGACCAGGAGAGTAGGTGAGTAGAGTAACTGCACAAAATTCTGTAATTTATCTCAAATAATTGCACCTAAAGTTTGTGATCATAAATACATTTTAACAATAAGTCACCAAATTATCTTTGAAACAAGTAAGTATTTTTACATATTTGCCGTTTAAAAAAATTGTTTAATGGCATCTTTTTAGTATGAATGAAAGCCACTATAACTGATACAATTACTGATACTGATGTCTCAATTAAATTGATTTTTGGGGATATAAATTATTTTTGCCAGCCCTACTTTTTATGCTAGTTAGAAGTAACAATCTTAAAGTGACTTTGAAGTCATCCTAACCTACTGTATGCATAAATACTTGATTTGACTTGATTGATGAACAGACATTCACTTCTGACTCTTTGCAATACGTTCAAGTTAAATATCAGAACCAGATTGACCGTAAGAAAAAACACAAAGTAAATATATTTGAAAGACAAAAACCAACCCCTTAAACATAATTACAATAAATACATATGATATTGTCTAAATGATTTTTACTGAACTATAAAGTCTCTAATAACTGTACCAAATTAACAGGCATGAAATTAACAAATGTGGTGCATGTGGAAAATGTATCTTTTGAGAGCAGAAGTGGGCAGTAACTAGCATTAATAAAGGAATTTATTTCAGCATACAGGCACATTGCAAGAGCTAAAGAATGAATTATGAAATAATGAACAGATCTAAATCACAATAGTTATTTATATTTTAAAAATTGAACTTTAGATGCTGCAATGGCTATTTAATGACGAGATGTCCGACCAAATTAAAATCTGTAATAAAAAAAAAGAGATTTTTATGAACGAAGGGGCATTAAGAAACCCAAACAAACATAGTACTTGTCCAATACTGAAATACTAAAGTTTAAACTTTTGCGATAAGGAAGGAACTACGTCCAAGATCAATAACATTATAATAAAACTGCTCTCTTCATAGCACTTTAAACAACTGCAATACTCAGTGTCCTGAACTGGCATTAAATAATGTTGTGTCAGGTTTGTTCTCTCACCAGTGTATTGTACAAGCTTATATCTCCCTCTAGTCCAGTTTTGGTGTGGTAAAACTTCACAATTGGGACTTTTGCAGTAGTAATAGGTAGGATGTTTCTCAGGCCTAAAATGAATGGATAAACAGACATGGCAGAGGTAGAGAGAGATGGGGTGTAAAACAAAACCACTGATTTATTTTAACAACACACATTTAAAGTGAATGGAGGTTGCCTGAAGCATACAGACGAGCTCTTTGTCATTTCATCAACCATTAAGAACATTAGAGGTACAGAGAGGGGAATATAAAGAAACAATATAGTCTTTCCCTTCCTGAAAATGTCAAAACTCCATAATAATGCAAAATATGATTCAAGAACACTGAATGAAATGAGTGCCTGCCCTCTACAGTAATGTAAACAACAGGCAATTTCAGAATTACACTCAAAAACTAAAACGGAGACCGTACCATGGTGTTTTCGCAGTGCTTTAGTCAAACTCTCTATAACAGCCATGGAGTCCAAACCCTATGAGAGGAACCAGAAACAGAAACTCAATCAATGCAAAATAGGGGTGTAAACAGGGTCTAAAAAGTGCCTAAATAAAGTTTTTGCTGTCTGTTCATCTGGCTGGGTAAGATTTTATTCAATGTTGAAAACAGTTGTGCTGCTTCATATTTTTGTGGAAACTGATATATGCAATTTTTCAGGATTATTTATAAATTTTATAAAATATTAGTAATAAAAAATGAATTTTCCTACTTTTCTTTAAACACAAACAGCAAAAAAGGTTACAGTGGGTTCAGTAAGACATTTTCAATGGAAATGAATGGGGGTGATCCTTAAATGTTAAAATACTCATTTTTATAGTTTAGCCACACAATGTAAACAATGTGTGTTAACGTGATTGTAGTCTGAAAAAAATATTTCTGTATAAAGTTACTTTTTACAGTAAAACTTTGTTGCCATGATAATGCAACACCATAACAGCTGTAAAAACAATGACATAAACAGCTTTACAGCACATACAGGGAGTTATAAACGTTTCAACACTATTCAGACTCACTGTAATGAACAATTTCTGTTTGTGTGTCATGAAGACCTCTTACTGTACAATTGAAGGAATAAGTCACGGTACCTCTGCTGTGTCCTGGCCTTCTAGAGTCATACAGATGTCCAAGTCACTCTGTTTAAAGCCAAACCCATTTTTGGATGAACCAAACAAAACCAACTTGGCTCCTGTTTAAAAAATACACATTAACAAATAAGCATCTGTACAGTCCTCCCATTACATACAAAACTTGTGACAAAATATAAAAATAAAACCTAAGAAATATCCAGCACACAAATCCAGCTCTTGAATGATCTGTATATATATTAGGGCTTCAAAATGAATTTGTGATTTATTTTTACATACTATGTGTGAGTGTACTGTGTATATTTATTGTGTATATATAAATACACACACATAAATGTATATATTAAGGAAAAATGTGTTAGATTTTTATATAAAATATTTATATATAACAAATTATATACAAGTATAAATATAAATACATACTTTTTTTTTTTACATAAACGTGTGCATTTATATATACATAAATATACACAGTACACACATACTGTATGCAAACAAACTTTTATTTTGAATGTGATTAATCACGTTGCAGCCCTAATATATATATATGGTTGAAGAGTGAGTAGAATAATAAGGTCACCTCATTTCATCCAGCTTCTGAACATGTTTATTACTGCAGCTTATTATAGAGCAAACCTTTCGTTGATTGTTTAAAATTTCTAATTCGCACAAAGCATCATGGGGTGTAGAGAAAATTTGGATAAAACTGAAATATGATACAATACAATAATAAATAAAGAAGATACACAACAGACATAACTACAATGTACAGATATGATATTTACAGATGTACAGTTATGAGATTTGTGCAGCATTATCCCTGGATATTGTTTCATGCAGCAATGTAGTAGAAGAAATATGTCAGTGTATGACAACACTAAATTAAATTCTTGGTAACAATATTTTATTAAGCCTTTATGTATAATGCATTATAAAAGTAGTTTTGATGCATTAATTTTATCTTGTAATGCACCTGATAATGCATCATATGATCTCATGAATACATATAACCACAAATATAATACATTATAATACTCATCTATTCATTGTTACACCTTTAGAAAGTATAGCATAATGCATTAAACGCATGACAAACAAACCTTCAAAAAATATAATGCATTTTAACTTTGGTTAAACTTATTTATGAAAAGATATAATGCATTACAACACACATTATGAATACCTTTATTCTGCATTATACATAAAGGCTTCAAGTAAAGTGTTACCAATTTTTTTTTTTAGACACTTAGGTTTTAAACAGTTACACCAAGACGCATTACCTGGCACTTGACATCTCAGGAAATTCTCGAAATCTTGTAAAATATGTTCTCTGACTTTCACCTCCACATCATCTGGCGCAAAGTCACCTAAAGGAATGCAACCATTTTTATGAATCAGTGAAACTATATGCAAAAAAGTGCAAGAAAGATTTCAACATTTGTTAAACACAGCAATTAAAAATCTAGATGTATGTACTAATGTCAAATATATATGGATCAAGTCACATTTATTTGTATCACTTTTCACAATAGGGTTCTACAATTATGGTTAAACAGTTAATCGTGATTATATTGTTCAAAAACAATCATTATTATTATAATATCACAAATATTGTCATTTTAATTTTTTTTTAACATTTCATCAGAATTATTAAGAAATAAAGAGAAAATCAAGTCGTATGGTTAACTCGCAGATTTAGTCCAACAGCACAAAGAACTGTGTGAAAGAAAACAGCTGGCTGTATTACACTTTTATTTGAGCAGAATATTTCAATGGAGATCGCTAAACTCCATATTACAGGTTTGCCGGTGTTTTCAGCTCATTAGTGCTTTTTCCATAGTGCGGAGAGAGCGTGTGCATGTTTGTCAAATTGGGAAGATTAAGTAAAACACTGGGCAGAAAATGTATCCATTTAAGAAAAAAAGCCCTGAATAGGAGATTATTAAGCTCTTGACATCTGGCAACCGCAACCATGAAAGCTTGTAGAGTCTTGCTAGCAATGTAAGATAAGCAAATGTCAAATTAAAATTAAATGTTTTCTGGATTAATAACCCCCTCTGGAGGTATGTTTCATATTGAGAGAATAATTTTTTTTAAATCATTTCATATTTCAATATTAACTTTTTTTTTTCTTTAAAAAAAAAAAAAATGACTATCCGTTTGCGCCGATAGACTTGTGGGCAGCGCGCGACATATAGCGCCATTGTGCTCCAGGCGTCCCGAGTTCGAGTACTGGCTCGTGGACCTTTCCCGATCCAGCCCCCCTCTCACTCTCCCACTTTGATTCCTGTCACTGCTATACTGTCCTATCAAAAAAAATAAATAAATAATAATAAAAAAAAAAAAATTAAGACAAAAATGTCAAAAATTAATCTTAAAAAAAAATTACTATCATAATTTATGAAATACAGAATCAAAATATTTATTTATAAAGCTACTTCTCATCTAATACAAAAATGACATTAAATACTGTTTTTGGGGGTAATTTCTCAGCCAAAATTATTTTTTTTATTTATTTGTAATTAATTCCATTAATTAATCAGCACATCACATAATTAATGAGATTTAAAATTTAAATGCTTGACAACCCTTATTACAATATAATAAATGTGTCTGCATACACCCATAATACAGTGTGGAGCGGTGACTTTTTTAACCGGGTATGCTTTTTTAACCCCTTTCCTCATAGATTTTAGGGCACACTCAAAGAGGAAAACACCGTGGCAGGTGTCGATTTAAAAGTATGCACATTCCTACCTTATTTGTAAATGAAATTAATCTCCAATCCTTTTCTTCTATGGTTTCAGGTTTATCCATAGTTATTCGAATGCTAGAAAACAGCTTTTCCAAGTAAAAACCACCAAATAACATTTACACGTAGTTACGTTATGATATATAATATTCAGAGGGTGGGGCGATGGGGGATTCCCCCGCTCTATATGTCTCTGCATCGACTGAATATTTTTTTTTTCCCATTTATTTTTTATTCTCAGTGAATAAGAGTTAAAACTCCCACCCGGGTGACAATAATAGACCATGCAAAATGCAAAATGCAAAAAAAAAAAAAAAATTATAATATCTTTAAAATATTGCCAAGTAACGTTGCAAACAACAATAAAATCAGAGAAGGACTTTAACTGTAAGCGACACAAGTATATGGAATAACGAAGGTATTGTTTCCTATTTTTTCCTGATGTTTGTTATTTAAAATTTTATATACATTTTTATAAACCTTTTTTTTATTATTATTATTTACTACTAATTAAGGCATGTTGAATGTCTTCAACATTGTCTATGACCAGTTATGTTTTTAGTGGACTTTCAAAATTTGCTTTGCTTGAGAAAGCATGAATATATAGAGTTATGATGTTTTTTTTTTCATATGATTTAGTTGAGTTAGTTTTGTATCAAACACAATATAATTTTCGGCAATCGAGATCTGGCAGCAACAGCGCATTTTTCAGCTTGGACGAGCGCTTCTCGGACAGCTTACCTTGCGCATGAAATCAGTCATATACCAGCTAATCACTGTGAACGTGCCTCAATCCTGAGAGTCATAGCAACAGAGCGGAGGCGAGAAAGCTGCGGAGAATCCGCTTACCCGGAAGCTTCCGTAACTGACGTAGATTTACAGAAAATTACCGTTGTTTTCAAATAAATCATTTTACATACTTATTCCCAACACTTTATTAAGCTTCGCAGCTTATATGGACAGAACACCACTGCCATAATATTCTTCATCCTCTGGTTTAGTTCTCAAAAATAACAAAATAGGAATGTCTTGAAGATAATGTTTGAAATATTGACCCTGTACTTACAGTAGCATTGCTCACAGACTTCATTGAGGAGCTTTACGAAGTCTAGAGTCATGTGTGGAAGGGGTTCCAGCTCCACTCGTTTGAAGTCCTCGGGACAGTCCTGTTTCAAATGTCCATCACTCTTACAAAGGCTGCATATCAGAATAGGGGGCTAATAAAGAAAATGAAGGTTAGTCTGTAACTATGACCCACATTAAACAAAATAAGACAGAAGAAGTGCTGTAATTGTCAGTGCAGGAAGTTATTAAGCGTCAAAATGATTAAAGTTTAAAATGTCAACAGAAATATTTAATACACTTTCTCAACAATTGTTTGACAGCTAAACGCCTGACATCAATGACGAACTTTTTTTTTTTTCGAATTACATGTAGGGGTGTGCGATATTTGATAACGGTTGATAATGATAATTAAATGATATTTTGCTGACTTTTCTTGTGCTGGTTACTTTGGCTGGTTTAGCCCTGCAAATGGATAAATGAATATGACACTAAAACTGCCAGTAGGTGGCGGCAAGTACTGTCTTAATGAGTGATTCACTGAATCGTTCAATCACCGATTCATTCAAAATGGCTGATTCATTTAGAAATTAAGCAATCAACTGGATGCGTACAAAATTGCATACTCTTGAGTAGGTACTTATCTGAATTAAGTAATTACTTTGCAACTCCAAAAAGAGTACATTCTCTACTAGTGTGCACACAAAACATTTTGGTCGCCCCCTGGTGCCTGGCTGCAGTATAGGTTATAAACCCCACCCTCTTCATGCAAAGTTGTAAACGAATGGGACCTGAGTCAAACATAATTCTCTTTTTCCCAAAAACAGTTTCCATCACTTTATGTAATTCTTATAATGCTGATGCATGTTCAAGTGTTCATTTCTAATAAGTTTTGTTTTAGCTAGTTATTTGACGATATAAACATGGTGTGGTGTCATGATTGTGAGCTTGCGATTGGTTCTGCAGGAGTTTGCGCGGGACTTTGATACCGCAGACCCACCTCACGATCACTACTGTGCAGACTCAGGCTCCAAATGACGTCATTTTCGCAAGATGACAGTGCCCATACTGGGATGTTTTAGCCTCACTTTCTATAGTGGAAGGAAGTGGAGATGTGTCGCCCAACTTTTATATTTTATTTTTTTAAGTCTATGTTTATATATATATATATATATATATATATATATATATATATATATATATATATATATATATAAATATACACACACAGGTGCATCTCAATAAATTAGAATGTCGTGGAAAAGTTCATTTATTTCAGTAATTCAATTCAATTGTGAAACTCGTGTATTAAATAAATTCAATGCACACAGGACTGAAGTAGTTTTAAGTCTTTGGTTCTTTTAATTGTGATGATTTTGGCTCACATTTAACAAAAAAACCAACAAATCACTAACTCAACAAATTAGAATACTTCACAAGACCAATAAAAAAAAAACATTTTTAGTGAATTGTTGGCCTTCTGGAAAGTATGTTCATTTACTGTATATGTACTCAATACTTGGTAGGGGCTCTTTTGCTTTAATTACTGCCTCAATCGGCGTGGCATGGAGGTGATCAGTTTGTGGCACTGCTGAGGTGGTATGGAAGCCCAGGTTTCTTTGACATTGGCCTTCAGCTCATCTGCATTTTTTTGCTCTCTTGATTCTCATTTTCCTCTTGACAATACCCCATAGATTCTCTATGGGTTCAGGTCTGGTGAGTTTGCTGGTCAGTCAAGCACACCAACACCATGGTCATTTAACCAACTTTTGGTGCTTTTGGCAGTGTGGGCAGGTGCCAAATCCTGCTGGAAAATGAAATCAGCATCTTTAAAAAGCTGGTCAGCAGAAGGAAGCATGAAGTGCTCCAAAATTTCTTGGTAAACGGGTGCAGTGACTTTGGTTTCAAAAAACATAATGGACCACACCAGCAGTGACATTGCACCCAAAATCATCACAGACTGTGGAAACTTAACACTGGACTTCAAGCAACTTGGGCTATGAGCTTTTCCCACCCTTCCTCCAGACTCTAGGACCTTCTTTCCAAATGAAATACAAAACTTGCTCTCATCTGAAAAGAGGACCACTGGGCAACAGTCCAGTTCTTCTTCTCCTTAGCCCAGGTAAGACCCCTCTGACGTTGACTGTGGTTCAGGAGTGGCTTAACAAGAGGAATACGACAATTGTAGCCAAAATCCTTGACACGTCTGTGTGTGGTGGCTCTGATGCCTTGACCCCAGCCTCAGTCCATTCCTTGTGAAGTTCACTCAAATTCTTGAATCGATTTTGCTTGACAATCCTCATAAGGCTGCAGTTCTCTCGGTTGGTTGTGCATCTTTTTCTTCCACACTTTTCCTTCCACTCAACTTTCTGTTAACATGCTTGGATACAGCACTCTGTGAACAGCCAGCTTCTTTGGCAATGAATGTTTTGTGGCTTTACCCTCCCTTGTGAAGGCTGTCAATGATTGTCTTCTGGACAACTGTCAGATAAGCGTCTTCCCCATGATTGTGTAGCCTAGTGAACCAAACTGAGAGACCATTTGAAGGCTCAGGAAACCTTTGCAGGTGTTTTGAGTGATTAGCTGATTGGCATGTCACCATATTCTAATGTGTTGAGATAGTGAATTGGTGGGTTTTTGTTAAATGTGAGCCAAAATCATCACAAAGAACCAAAGACTTAAACTACTTCAGTCTGTGTGCACTGAATTTATTCACTGAGTTTCACAATTTGAGTTGAATAACTGAAATAAATGAACTTTTCCACGACATTCTAATTTATGAGATGCACCTGTATATTATATATATATTATATAATATATATATATATATATACATATATATAATATATATATATATATATATATATATATATATATATATCAGATGAGATCAAAATAATTTGTTCAAAATCAGATTCATTCAGGAATGAAACACTACAGTGTTGCCATGAAACACACAATGTTCTGCTCCAGGTTTGTTTGTAACTATTTTTGTTTTGGTTATTTTACTTTTTCTTTTTTTTTTTTTTAAAATTGAATGACATGCACTATGTCAGCTCGCACATCATTAAAATAACAATTGTGATATCGCACTGATAAATATCGCACACCCCTAATTACGTAATTTGATGGATTCACATAGACATACATACTGACAATCAGTAGCCATGCATATAAAAAAAAAAAAGTAAATAAAAGATGATTGTTTACCTTGCATTACTGAAAAAGCGCTTGCTGAAGACATACTGAAAGCCTTCAGGGCCTGCCTGAGCTCCTATGGGAGATTCAGATTTGGTAAACTCAGCTTTGGGTTTGTCTGGGATAGACGCTGCTTCCTCTGCATCGGCCACATCAGACCCTACATCACTCATTTCCCGCTCGAACGGGAAGATCTCATCACCGGAATGATCACATCCAGATCCATCTAGCTCTATGTCATCATGTTCATCCTTCCTCTTCTTCACCCTATAAATGATCATTTGTTATTTTTGACTAATGCAAAATCTAGCTAATGTTCTCCACTATTTTACAAAACCATTTAGCTGAAATAACACTCCAAAGTACTAATCATTATATGTGTCTTATTTTAACTGCAAAACATCCAAGTTGCTTAAAAAATTAGCACTTGAGCACCTTGAACACATTTAAAAATAAAAAATAAAAATTCTAGGGGCCAGATCATGAAGAACCACATTTTCCTTGACTTTCCCGGTCTAAACATACCAAAGCATATTGAAAAATGGGTAATTAATTTTTATTATTTTTATTTTAAGCTTTAGTAATCTTGCTAATGTGCTTTTGTTATTTATTTATTTATTGGTTAATATTTCTATTTAGCAATTATTTTAGTTTAGAAATGTTGGTACTTAAACTTAAGTTTTATTTCAGTTAGTTGGCATGTTTAAGTTTAACAATTTTATTTATTATGAAAAAATATACATAAACATCTTTTTTTTTACTTAATTTTACTGTAATGAATTTGAACAGACATATTTTGTTAATCCTAAATGTTGCTAAATTTAACCGCATGATGGGGGGGGGGGGGACCTCCAGACCTCCCTCTGCTATGTGCTTTTATCTTTTTATTAGTTCTCAGTGTTTTAAATATATATATATATTATATATATAATATATATATATATATATACACAGTGGGTACGGAAAGTATTCAGACCCTCTTAAATTTTTCACTCTTTGTTACATTGCAGCCATTTGCTAAAATCATTTAAGTTCATTTTTTTTCCTCAATGTACACACAGCACCCCATATTGACAGAAAAATACAGAATTGTTGACATTTTTGCAGATTTATTAAAAAGAAAAACTGAAATATCACATGGTCCTATGTATTCAGACCCTTTGCTCAGTATTTAGTAGAAGCACCCTTTTGATCTAATACAGCCATGAGTCTTTTTGGGAAAGATGCAACAAGTTTTTCCACACCTGGATTTGGGGATCCTCTGCCATTCCTCCCTTGCAGATCCTCTCCAGTTCTGTCAGGTTGGATGGTAAACGTTGGTGGACAGCCATTTTTAGGTCTCTCCAGAGATGCTCAATTGGGTTTAAGTCAGGGCTCTTGCTGGGCCATTCAAGAACAGTCACGGAGTTGTTGTGAAGCCACTCCTTTGTTATTTTAGCTGTGTGCTTAGGGTCATTGTCTTGTTGGAAGGTAAACCTTCGGCCCAGTCTGAGGTCCTGAGCACTCTGGAGAAGGTTTTCGTCCAGGATATCCCTGTACTTTGGCCGCATTCATCTTTCCCACGATTGCAACCAGTCGTCCTGTCCCTGCAGCTGAAAAACACCCCCACAGCATGATGCTGCCACCACCATGCTTCACTGTTGGGACTGTATTGACAGGTGATGAGCAGTACCTGGTTTTCTCCACACATACCGCTTAGAATTAAGGCCAAAAAGTTCTATCTTGGTCTCATCAGAGCAGAGAATCTTATTTCTCACCATCTTGGAGTCCTTCATGCGGGCTTCATGTGTCTTGCACTGAGGAGAGGCTTCCGTCGGGCCACACTGCCACAAAGCCCCAACTGGTGGAGGGCTGCAGTGATGGTTGACTTTCTACAACTTTCTCCCATCTCCCGACTGCCTCTCTGGAGCTCAGCCACAGTGATCTTTGGGTTCTTCTTTACCTCTCTCACCAAGGCTCTTCTCCCCCGATAGCTCAGTTTGGCCGGACGGCCAGCTCTAGGAAGGGTTCTGGTCGTCCCAAATGTCTTCCATTTAAGGATTATGGAGGCCACTGTGCTCTTAGGAACCTTAAGTGCAGCAGAAATTTTTTTTGTAACCTTGGCCAGATCTGTGCCTTGCCACAAATCTGTCTCTGAGCTCTTCAGGCAGTTCCTTTGACCTCATGATTCTCATTTGCTCTGACATGCACTGTGAGCTGTAAGGTCTTATATAGACAGGTGTGTGGCTTTCCTAATCAAGTCCAATCAGTATAATCAAACACAGCTGGACTCAAATGAAGGTGTAGAACCATCTCAAGGATGATCAGAAGAAATGGACAACACCTGAGTTAAATATATGAGTGTCACAGCAAAGGGTCTGAATACTTAGGACCGTGTGATATTTCAGTTTTTCTTTTTTAATAAATCTGCAAATATGTCAACAATTCTGTGTTTTTCTGTAAATATGGGGTGCTGTGTGTACATTAATGAGGAAAAAAAAATGAACAAATGATTTTAGCAAATGGCTGCAATATAACAAAGAGTGAAAAATTTAAGGGGGTCTGAATACTTTCCGTACCCACTGTATATATATAAATAAATTATATATATATATATATATATATATATATATATATATATATATATATATATATATATATATATATATATATATATATATATATATATATATATATTTTTTTTTTTTTTTTTTTTTTTCTATTTATCGTTATTCTCCATTTTAATTTTAGTAAATTTGATCTTTTTTTTTTTTGCAAATTTGGTAAAAGTTTTTAAGTAAGTTTTTCCATCTAAAATTTATATTTTATTTTATTTCAGCTTTATTTCAATGAACAAAAAATATTTTTAATGGTTTTAGTTAAAACCAAATCATTTTAATTTGTTTAGTCTTTAGTTTTGCTATGTCTTTTTACTATTTTTTTTTTATTATTATTAATTACCAGTTATTATTAATAACCAATTAACCAGTAATTTTGGTACTTCAATTTTATTTCAGTTAGTTGCTAAAGCGAGGTTTTTTAATTTTTCATCTAGTATTTATAATTTATTTTATTTTTAATTAACAAAATTGACTTTTAATGGTTTTAGTTAAGACCACCAGAAAACCAAATAATAACTAGGGATGTATCGATCTGATATTCAGTATCGGTATCAGCTCCAATACTAGCATTTTCTGCCGGATCGGATATCGGTCAGACAAGACCGATCCAAATCCAATATTGTGCGTATAACTATTTTATGTTATTGTTAAGCCCCACGAAAGGAACAAAAACATTATAAAGCACCATAAAGTTTTTGTGCACTATATTTCAAGTGTTCTGAAGCCGTTCCATAGTTTAATGTGAGGTACAGATGAATATTTAAGTCGTTAAATTCAAGTTCACGTAAACTCTTCTCTCCGCTGCGGCTGTCTGTCATCCTCCATTCAGCATTCAAACTGCGTGTCACGTTCGGTTACGACAATCAAGACGATGAAACGCTCTTCAAGAGCACTCAATAACTGAGATTTAAAACTGTTAAAAGAAAAGGCTCAAACTATTGCACAGATATAATACACTACGCATCAATATCTCTTTCCTTTGTGCTTTGAACTTTTCCATGCTGCGCGCTGTGACTCCGTGTTGTTTCAAGCGCATCATACTGCGCACGGGATGCATATAATCGCTTTGTGCTGCTCTGTATTGGAGCCATACCCTTTTGTATTATAATACTTTTGCGCAATGAAAGATTATTAATAGACTTTCTTGTTCTGTCCTATCATATGTTGCTGCCTTCATTACTGCACTATACATTTAAAAGAACATCTTTTAAATTTATAGTATATATTTATATAAATATATTTACTTGTTTTTCATGAATGTATTTTACAAAGAGCAATATGTAACATTCTAACAGATTTAGTCCTACACTTAACTTTTATTTGTTCCCCACTAAATAATGTTATTTCACTAAATGTTTAGATTTTATAAAATCGAGCACCCATGATTCTTCTAGACTAGAGTATATTTTGCTGCTGAATTATCCACTAACCTAGTTTATAATAGTATTTTTTGTCATAGATTATGATTATATATTTTTTCATTTGTTATTTTTCATTAATATGAAGTTGTCTATATTTAGTGTATTGTGTTTAACACTCAAAAGAGTGATGATCAGGTCACCACACAGAGGTATAGAAATTCTACATTGATTTAAAGAAAACTTCGCTGTATCGAATCAGATCAGTATCGGCAGATACTCAGAATTTTCAGTGTCGGATCGGTTCTGAAAAACTGGTATCGTTGCATCCCTAATAATAACAATCAATCCATTCACACCGATCACACACCTCAGTCTCCACGTCAGAGTCAGCTTCTTCCTCCTCATCCTGCTCCAGCTCAATCATGCAGTCCGAGTCCTCCAGCTCTTCTGCACTATGCGGACTGGATTTCACATCTGGCACTTTTGTGCTTCTTTTCACTGAATCAACGTGATTCACAGCATTCACAGATTTTTCCGTTTGACTGTTTGAGCTGACTTTCCCTGCTGTGCTTTTTGAAGGAGAAGCAAAGTACTTGTAAGTTGTTTTGAGGCAATGCAACATATAATCAAACATCATCTGACTATTCAATGTCCGAGCCACGTTCCTCCGAACGGCGAAAGGATCTGAGAAGAAAAAAAGGATGAATATTGATGCGTTTCATATCTAGGAAGTGTATTAAAAAATATCACATGATGTCTTGCATACCTTCTATTGCAATCCTCTTTTTGGGCCAGTCTTTCAGATCACGCCACAGGTCACCATTTGTGCGCACGCTAATGACTTTCTCAGGTATTTGAAATTCCAGTGAATAATATCGTAGTAACTCAACCCAAAGCTTCCCTAGCAGTACAGGAGGACTACGGCTTTTGAAAACCAGTGGACACTTTAAAATAAGAATAAAATCAGGACTATGAACCAATAGGTAAAAATATTGCAGTAATTGTGTTTACTTTCTTTTGGCTTGACCTCAAAGTTGTCTTTAAATTAAAGCCTGTGATATACAGATCAGGAATAAGTGGGAAGATACTCACCTTTCCCTTCTTGACAGCTTTGTCTCTATCTTGAGAGGAATCATTTGAGGTTTGATCATAGACCCAAAGCACATGTCCTTTTTCAACTCCAATTAAGGAGAAACTCTTCAGTTTACTCATGGGCAAACCCTAAAACAGAACACAACATCAGTCTCTACATCTTACTGTAGTCCGCTTCAAAGATCAAACATAAAATATAGCTGCAAGCAGCGATGGCGGGCCCAAGCCGTCAGTGCAAACGCCACCCCGGTGGCATCAGGAAAATGGTGCACAGCGAGCACATGCATTTACAGTAACCGTCTGGTTTTGAGGGATACAGCAATGAAAGGGTTAATCCAAACCATCAAGACTGTGAAACATACACACATAACAACAATACATAAAACTTCGGTAACACTTTCAATAAGGTTTCAGTTACTAACATTAACTATATTAATTAACATGAAAAATACTTATATAGCATATATTAACGTTAGTTAATATTCAAAACTTATAAACATTATTAAAATTTAAAGTTTTATCTGTTAACAAAGTTAATGCACTGTGAACTAACATGAACATTTTGATTAACTAACATGGTTACACTTTATAATAACTGCACACTATGAATCATTAGTTAAGCATTAGTAAATAGGCAATCCGTCCTTTTTAAAACATTGTTCCAGCATTAATAGGCATTAGTAAGCATTTTATAAATACAGCTATAAATGTTTTGTTCTTGAGCATATATATATAAAATGTTTAATACTTTATTAATGATCAATTTAACATTTCTAAATTATTACGTTATTTACAAACCAGTTATTTAGGAGTTGTCAGTGGTTCATAAGATCATTTAGAAAGTGTAAGTAAATGATTAATAAACTATTTAAAAGTACATTTATAAATCTTATTATTTAGACATCATAATAATTGCTCAGTGTGTTAACAAATGCTTTATTAACACATATTCCTGCTGTAATTCATGATTAAGTCAGATAGTTATAAAACATTTAGCAGTTGCCAGCCATCTATTTGTGTGAGCTCATCAAAAGTGAGGACTATTTATACCTTACAAAGCATTTACAAAGGAGATTTAAAGGCTCATTTATCTCAAAAACAGAAAAGTTAACAAACAACACAGAGGGATACGGAAAACACAAATATTTTTTCAAGATGCAAAAAATGAAACTGTACACTTGTTAAAAATGAAAAATAAACCTCTGTAATTTCATTGTAAAAAAAAAAATAAAAAAAAAATTCAAGTGTACAGTTTCATTTTTTGCATCTTGAAAAAATATTTCTGTTTTGTATCCCTCTGTGTTGTGTTTGTTTATTTTTTCTGTTAGGAAGATAACTGAGCCTTTAAATCTTTTTTGTAATAGATATGTCTTATAAATAAAGAACAAGGCATTTATAGCTGTATTTATAATCTACTTACTACTGACTATTAATGTTGAGAGAATGCTTTATAAAGGATGAACTATTTACTAATGCTTACCTAATGATTCATAGCGTGCAGTTATTATGAAGCGTTACCCTCTCTCTCTTTCTCTCCTTCTCTCTGTCTCTCACCAACCCCCTCACTCACCCTCATACTCAACACCCCCCCAACCTCCCACACATTCATAGAGGTAGAGTGTGATCAGATGTCTGATAATTTTTTAATTTTCTCTTATCCATAGAGTTTTGTAAAGTCATGAAACTAACCATATTTCCTCAGAATGACTTTTTCTTCACAACTTCACAAAAGTTGTGAAGTGTTTGGAAGCTGCACTTTAAAGATATTAGAAAATCACTGCTTTCTTTTTTACTGTTACTTTAATAAATCGCCATTACAACACCGTTCAAAATATCCAAAATCCGTTTGCAATTTAGCATCTTCAGTATCTTGGCATCATGTCGACAAAGTTTGGTGTGAACTACTTTTTTCTGCTTGGAGTATGAATTTATTTACAGCTTGATTTTGCAAAAAACCTACATTAAAATAAAAATAGCCGACTTCCGGTTGGTCGTAGCTTATGACTGTAAATTAGAAAGTTGTCCGGCTTGATGAGAACAATATATGTGCCAAGTTTGGTGTCTGTAGCTAAAACTAACCCCTCACTTTTGACAAAAGGTGGCGCTATAGAGTGCCTCCTCCACGCCCATTTATGAGCTTTTGCCAGTGTCTATCTATCATTAATACTGATGTGTGTGTTGAGTTTCATGACATTCTGAACATGTTAAGTGCTTCAAAAGCACAGAAAACAAATGTTAAAGTTTGACACGTTGCCATGGCAACAGTATGTAATATATAAAGGACCCCTTTACAGATTCTCATTGCCCGTGTTTTGTCATTATTCTGATGAAGTTTGAAGCAAATCGAGTAAAATTAAGACTCTGAATTCAAAGCATTTTGGAAATGACATACTTCCTGCTGCCAGTTGGTGGTGCTAGAACTTTGACTCCTAATAGTCATATCTATGCGATCGGCATCATTGAACAAAAAAAACACTGAAGTTTCATTAAAATCACACAATGTGTGAAACAGTTATTAGACACATCCTGTTTCTCATTTCTCGCCATAATTTTGTCGCCTCGCCACAGGCAAACCGTTCGAGATATCAAAAAACCCGTCGCAATTTAGCATCCCCAATGTCTTGAGATCATGTTCACCGAGTTTGGTGCTCATCTGTTCGAAATCCTGGGAGTATTTCAAATTCCAGAGCATGCGCTTTTTACACAGCCCTGAATTGCCAACTTCCTGTTGGGTGAAGCCTATGACATGCAACGCAAAAGTTGTTCGGCTCAATGAGATCTATGTGTGTACCGAGTTTCATATGAATACGTGCAAGTATCTGTGAGCTATACATCAAGTTTTCTGACTGTGTTCCAGGGCGCCATCTAGCCCCTGTGCCACGCCCGGGTCCCAGCCTCTGCGGTGTCCTAATGGCCGCAGATTCCAACGTGTGTGCCAATTTTCAAGAGTTTTTGAGTATGTTAAGGCCCCCTAAAAGCCCCGGATAGTCGAAAAAAATAAAAAATAAAAATAATCCTAAGGAAATCAATAGGGCCCTGCGCCTTACTGGCTTGGGCCCTAATTAAACTCCCTCACAATGAAAACCAGTTATTACAAGAATTTGCACAATAAACATTGAAAACAAGGTTTCTATTAAGTTTCTAAATAGTCTAATTTAACTTTTTTTTTTCTTGAGTAGGACAATAAAGAAGATTTTTAGCTGAAACCGTGGTCCTTGGTGATTCATAAAATACAAGTCAGTGGCACACAACAGAACACAAAATTAATACCCATGGCTCTTGATGAAATATTGAGGCCTTATGAAGTGAAACAATTGGTCTGTGCAAGAAACTGAACATTATTTACAACATTTTTACCTGTAATCCAAAACCTCAGGCAAACCAGGAAATCCAATTATTTTCCATGAACTACTTCTTTTGGACAGTTTGTTTCAATGAAATGGTTCAGTTCACCAGTTCATTCACTTAATCACGCAATGACAAAACGTATACGCACATGAAGTGAATAAACTTGTCTTCTTAAGCTTACCTTTTTACATATGTAATGAGAAACCATAAAAACTTTAAATTTCACGCATGCGAATATCAGTGGCTCATCGGTCTTCGGTCCGAGTCGAACCGTTGTCTCAGTTCAGTGACTGTTGGAGGAACTGGAGCGCTGAATGAGTTCATTCATCATAGGAACAGATACGCCGATGTTTTGGCTCATTTCGAGTCGGAGTGACTGTCAGGTGTCCGAAAGTGAGGTTTGATTGAGTAACTTGTAGATCTGTGTTGTTTGGGCCATAAACTGTTTCAGGCTGTTCAGTCCGATTTGGTGAACTGGTTCAACTAGTTCACCAAAAAGAACCAGTTCAAAAGAATGATTTGTTCATGAACCGGACATCACTCCGGACCATGTGCCTGAGGCTCTGGATTACAGGTAATAATGTTGTAAATAATATTTAGTATCTTGCACAGACCGATCATTTCGCTTCATCAGACCTGCACATACCATCAGGAGCCACAGGTATTAATTTTGTGTTCCTTGATATGCTTTTTTGGTAACACTTTACAATAAGGTTCATTAGTTAACATTAGTAAACATGAACTAAGAATGAAAAATACTTCTACATCATTTATTAATCTTAGTTAATGTTAATTTCAGCATTTACTAATGCATTATTAAAATCACAAGTTGTGTTTGTTAATATTAGTTAATGCACTGTGAACTAACATGAATAAACAATGAACAACTGTATTTTCATTAACTAACATTAACAAAGATTAATAAATAGTGTAATAAATGCATTGTTCATTGTTTGTTCATGTTAGTTAATACATTAACTAATGTTAACAAATGACACATTGTAAAGTGTTACCGCTTTTTTTTATTCTCAAAAAATGAGCAGCTGCTGATTTGCATTTTATGAATAAACAAGGACCACAGTTTCAGTTAAAAATCTTCTTTACTGTTCTACCGGACAAAAAAAAGTCACCTACTTTCTGGATGGTTTGAGGGTGAGTAAATTAACCACAAATTTTCATTTTTGAGTGAAATATCCTTTTAAGCTTTGTCTCTCATGGGTGAACTCTTCATGGAAGTAAATGCTATACTGTTGTTTATTACATAGTTCTCTGAAATACTTGCATTTGGGTCCTGATCACCGTGTTTTATTTTGCAATAATGACCAGCTGACTGCACACAGTCTCATTTTACCTCTTCATAAGGTTCCAGATGCAATAATCAGGCATTGGTCCTATAAACTTTTATCAGTTGATGTATTAATGTTGAATCACACTCACCATAGATTCTAGGTATGAAGGTAAGATGGGTTCTTTGCGTCGCTGAAGGAAGCTGATGACCATGAGGGCAAAGCAGTAGGATGGAAGTCCACCTTCTTCCATCTGGTCCACACAACAAACCTAATTCACACACACAAAAAAAAAATCACGTTTTAAAACTTGATTTTTTTTAAAACATGAAATTTAACATGAATGTTAAAAAAAACAAAGAAACCCTAAAGAGATACTACTATTTTTTTAACCTAAAAACTATCTACTGATAATAATGGAAGTGTACATGTCAGTCTCACCTTAGCCCAGAATCTAAAGCATACGACCAGCGGAGCAAGTTGTGGTTCTAGATTCGCCAGCTCAGACAAATATGCTGTTGTCAAGCATGCACTTTCATTGCCTGCACTGACTTTGCAGATGAGACCACTTTAGAGATACAAGAAAAAAAAAAATAAATAAATAAATAAATAAAATAAAAAATAAAGGGTAAATAAATAAATACATAAAACCACATACAATTTTTCAATACAGTCAAAAAGTTTGGGATGAGTAAGATGTTTTAATGTTTTTGAAAGAAGTCTCTTCTGCTCAGCAAGGCTGCATTATTTAAAACTTCATACTTAAAAATACAGTAAAAACAGTAATATTGTGAAATATTATTACAATTTAAAATACTTTTTTATATATTTAATAATGCATTTTATTCCTGTGATGTTATTATCTATGTTGAAATCTTGTGCTGATTCATATTTTTGCGGAAACCATGATACATTTTTTTCAGGATTCTTTGATGAATTGATGAAATTTCTATAAATTGAAATCTTTTGTAGCATTATAAATGTCTTTATTCACACTTTTGATCAATTTAATGCACCCTTGCTGAGTAAAAGTAAAAAAAATAAAAATAAAATTATCTTACTGACCCCAAACATTTACATGGTAAAGTATACACACATTTAGAAGCAGGTAACTTCATACATAAACTTTGTAAAAGAGTAATAAGCAAGGAAACACAGACCTAGATTTCTCTTTGCACACAACTACAGGCATCCTCCTATAGAAGTCACCCTCGACATTGTCAAAAAGAGCTACAAAAAATGAAAGTCAGATAATAAAAATTGTTAGATATTCTATATTGATGGTGCTTTATTCTGAATGCTTAAAAAGTACGCTAAATAGTATACATTTATGAACTTACAATCATATTGCTTATCAGCTATAGCAAAAAAAAAGTATGTGTGTAACTGATACCCATACCCTGCTCTTTTTTCACCATTGCCAATTTAAACAATGTTCCTTACTAATATATTTCTACAGTTTATGCCTTTTTCACTTTACAATTGTCCATTGTTTCACTGCTTTTCACTTTTAAACTTACCACTTTTAGAGAGATGCTCCTGAGCCACGAGCAGAACATCAGGATGCTGGAACTGATGAGAAATGTTTTTTTTTTCTTAATTAGAAAACACTTGTGAAAACAACTGACCAAACTTCAAAATTGTGCATTTTTGTAAAACGTGATCAAATAGCTCTCAAAAACTGTAGACCATTTTGGGGGTTGTGAAAGGAATCTAATTGAAGGCTCTCAAACACATATGCCATGGTTTGTGTGTTTGCTGTCAAACTGTAAATCACAGCAAACTGAGATAATTTGCCCAAATGTCAGTGATAATTAGCAGTGTATCAGAGGTTTGAGCCAATAATATCTCACCTTCTGTGAGGCATAGACTGTGTAATGCCTATAATAACAGAAAAGACTAAAATTCACTTCATGCTACACACAGAAAAATAAGGGTTTAAAACTGTACCTTTTTTGGGTACAACAGCTTTTCCCTGGAGCAATACCCTTAAAATTACATATTTGTAGCTTTTTTACCCCTAATAGGTACATATTAGTACCTTAGAGTAGTAATATGTACCCTTAAGGTACTAATATGTACCTATTAGGGGTAAAAAAGGTACAAATATGTCCTTTTAAGGGTACTGCTACAGGAACAAGCTGTTGTACCCAAAAAGGTACAATTTTAAACCCTTATTTTTCTGTGTGTAGGTTGAATCAAGTTATGGCACCGCAAGTCTTGCTAGAATTTCATAATACAGACACAAATGTTTAAAAAAAATAAGGAAGCAACAACTAGATGAATATTGGTTTGAGGACACCTAGCCTGAAAGTTTGATAGATTAGATAGATGTTGCTAGCACAATGCTACCATGACATGTTAACATGTTGCTAGCATGTTTTAACATGATTAGCATGTTAATAACATGTTGCTAGAATACGAACATGATTTAGCACGATTTGCATGTTGTTTACATGATTCTAATGTGATTAATTATTGTTAACATGTTGCTACTAGCATGTTCATAACATGATTAGCATGTTGCTGGTATGTTTCTAGCATGATCTGCGTGTTACTAGCATGATTAGCAAGCTGCTAACATGTTTCTAACATGATTACCTGTAGTTAACATGTATAGCATGTTTATCATCTTGCTAAAGTGTTTTTAGCATGATTACCATGTTGCTAGCATGTTATAGCATGATTAACATGTTGTTAGCATGATTAAATTGATATTAGCATGTTTCAGCATGAATAACATGTTCCTAGTATGTTATTAACATGTTTCTAACATGATCAACATGTTAACATGTTTAGCATGTTGCTAATGTGTTTTTAGCATGATTAGTATGTTGCTGGCATGTTTTTATTAGCATGTTGTCCTAGGATAGTCATTAAGCTTTGCTAGCGATAGACAGCTTAAACACTTTATCCACTGGTTTCACAGACAAGGCTTAAGCCTGCCCTGGTCCCAGACTAAAATGCATGTCTGGGCTGTTTTAACTGGAAAAAAAAAAAAAAAGACAACTTGCACTGACATCTTAAAATGTGTGTCATTGATTTGCCTCAGATGCACACCAGTAATGTTTTTTTCTAAGGCACATTTACAAAAGCTACTTAAATGTCCTAACTGAACAATGGCCTAATCCTGGCTTAATCTAAGCCCTGTCTGTGAAACCAGGCCTATAAATCTTAAGCCCCGGTCACACTAGACTTTGAGCATGCAAAATTCCCTCAGATGCTGCAATGGTCAGATCTACAATAGATGCCATTCTCACTCTTAGGTTCCTATCAGAAATACATTGTGAGTTTAATCGTCCACTCATAGTAGCCCATGTCGATCTTAAGGCAGCATTTGACTCTGTGGATCGTCAAGCACTGTGGAGTGCACTGCGGGGCATTGGTATCCCAAATTTCCTGCTAGATCTCATTAAGGACCTTCATTCAGGTACTACCTCTAAAGTGAGTGCTAACGGTTCACTCTCCGAGGTGCTTACAACTACCTCTGGAGTTAGACAGGGCTGTGTTCTGGCCCCAGCACTTTTCTGCAGAGCCGTGGATTGGATCCTCAAGCGAATAGCATCACAGAATGGTGTTAAACTGCCAGAACACAATTTCACTGACCTAGACTACGCAGATGACGTCGCGTTTCAAGACGAATCTGCATCAAAATTGGTAACATCTCTCGAGCATCTTGAGCGAGAGGCTTCCCACCTGGGCCTACACATATCATGTCAAAAAACCAAATTGCAGAGCCTGGGCGCCAGATCCAATATCAGGAATATTACTGTCATGGGTCAGAAGGTGGAAAATGTCACACAGTTCACATATCTGAGGAGTGTACAAAACTCAGATGGAAGGTGCACGGGCGATATCGCACGCCGAATTGGTCTGGCTGCTTCAGCAATGAGGTCTTTTCAGAACCTTTGGTGTCAACAGATGACCCAGCTTAGTACAAAACTCCGGTTCTACTCCTCCTGCGTGTTGCCAATCCTTCTGTACAGTTACGAGACCTGGAATCTTCAATCGCAAGATGCCAGAAGGCTACAGTCATTCCATATTTGCTGCCAACGTCAAATCCTGCATGTTCGTTGGTCCGACCTAGGGGTGTGCGATATGACAATTTTTGATCGTGGATGATAAAAATGTTTCCAGGATCTGCTTTTGGAGAAATATCGTAGTATCGTGCTACAGTGCACATTCTTTCAGTTGCAGTTCTGGTGGCTCCGTTTAAAGCCTTGTCGGTTAAACATTTCATTCACACGCTGGTCTGATGTGCACTTTTTCTGAGCCCGTACACCTGAAGCGCGCACTAAAAAGCCTAACAGCACCTGTTTACTGAACTAAGTTATCTTTTACTGTCAAAACACACAAGGTTTATGTATAGACTCAGCTGGTTATGTCTAAAATGAAAGTAAACAGTTCAGACAAATGGATTCATGCCTGTACAGGTGCATCTCAATAAATTAGAATGTCGTGGAAAAGTTCATTTATTTCAGTAATTCAACTCAAATTGTGAAACTCGTGTATTAAATAAATTCAGTGCACTCAGACTGAAGTAATTTAAGTCTTTGGTTCTTTTAATTGTGATGATTTTGGCTCACATTTAACAAAAACCCACCAATTCACTATCTCAACAAATTAGAATATGGTGACATGCCAATCAGCTAATCAACTCAAAACACCGCAAAGGTTTCCTGAGCCTTCAAAATGGTCTCTCAGTTTGGTTCGCTAGGCTACACAATCATGGGGAAGACTGCTGATCTGACAGTTGTCCAGAAGACAATCATTGACATCCTTCACAAGGAGGGTAAGCCACAAACATTCATTGCCAAAGAAGCTGGCTGTTCACAGAGTGCTGTATCCAAGCATGTTAACAGAAAGTTGAGTGGAAGGAAAAAGTGTGGAAAAAAAAGATGCACAACCAACCAAGAGAACCGCAGCCTTATGAGGATTGTCAAGCAAAATCGATTCAAGAATTTGGGTGAACTTCACAAGGAATGGACTGAGGCTGGGGTCAAGGCATCAAGAGCCACCACACACAGACGTGTCAAGGAATTTGGCTACAGTTGTCGTATTCCTCCTTAAGCCACTCCTGAACCACAGACAACGTCAGAGGTGTCTTACCTGGGCTAAGGAGAAGAAGAACTGGACTGTTGCCCAGTGGTCCAAAGTTCTCTTTTCAGATGACAGCAAGTTTTGTATTTCATTTGGAAACCAAGGTCCTAGAGTCTGGAGGAAGGGTGGAGAAACTCATAACCCAAGTTGCTTGAAGTCCAGTGTTAAGTTTCCACAGTCTGGGATGATTTGGGGTGCAATGTCATCTGCTGGTGTTGGTCCATTGTGTTTTTTGAAAACCAAAGTCACTGCACCCGTTTACCAAGAAATTTTGGAGCACTTCATGCTTCCTTCTGCTGACCAGCTTTTTAAAGATGCTGATTTCATTTTCCAGCAGGATTTGGCACCTGCCCACACTGCCAAAAGCACCAAAAGTTGGTTAAATGACTATGGTGTTAGTGTGCTTGACTCGCCAGCAAACTCACCAGACCTGAACCCCACAGAGAATCTATGGGGTATTGTCAAGAGGAAAATGAGAAACAAGAGACCAAAAAATGCAGATGAGCTGAAGGCCACTGTCAAAGAAACCTGGGCTTCCATACCACCTCAGCAGTGCCACAAACTGATCACCTCCATGCCATGCTGAATTGAGGCAGTAATTAAAGCAAAAGGAGCCCCTACCAAGTATTGAGTACATATACAGTAAATGAACATACTTTCCAGAAGGCCAACAATTCACTAAAAATGTTTTTTTTATTGGTCTTATGAAGTATTCTAATTTGTTGAGTGAATTGGTGGGTTTTTGTCAAATGTGAGCCAAAATCATCACAATTAAAAGAACCAAAGACTTAAACTACTTCAGTCTGTGTGCATTGAATTTATTTAATACACGAGTTTCACAATTTGAGTTGAATTACTGAAATAAATGAACTTTTCCACGATATTCTAATTTATTGAGATGCACCTGTATATTAGACTAAAGGGACAGAACTAAACATGCTGCTGATTGTCATTAAAGGGATAGTTCACTCTAAAATTAAATTTCTGTCATTATTTACTCACTCACATGTTGTCCCAAACCTGTATTCATTTCTTTCTTGTGCTGAACACAAAAGAAGATATTTTGA
Source organism: Spinibarbus caldwelli (assembly GCA_039654775.1). Classification (NCBI taxonomy): domain Eukaryota; kingdom Metazoa; phylum Chordata; class Actinopteri; order Cypriniformes; family Cyprinidae; genus Spinibarbus; species Spinibarbus caldwelli. The sequence goes on along the minus strand of CM077222.1, from coordinate 11,359,813 downwards.
AGATTGTGGGTAACCAAACAGTTGCTGGTCCACACTGAATTTGATGGAAGGAAAAAAAATACTATGGAAGTCACTGTGGACCAGCAACTGTCTGGTTACCCACATTCTTCAAAATAGCATTTATGTTCAGCAGAAGAAAGAAACTCATTCAGTTTTAAAACTAATTTTGAGTGAGTAAGTAATGGTATAAATATAAAACACTATGACAGAATCGACAGATGACAGAATTTTTATTCTTTAATGTTAAAACAAAAAAACGCAAAGTGAAAAAAAAAATCACTAATCTTGACAGAAAAAAAAAATAATACAGCTGCTTTAATTGGAATCAATCTATATAGTGTTTTATTTTTGTTCATTCAATTTCTTGAATGCTCCTGCTAAATATGCCTATTGTACCTGAAAATAAAGCACTGTTTGTTTTATTTGTATATTGTGTATATTTGTTCTTATTTTTAATAACAAAGATAAAATAATGACAAAGATTTTTCATCTTTGTCCACTTTGGCCTAAATATCCACCATTCTTTTTTATATTTTGTTACCTTGAAAGGCTTTGTCTTTATAACAGGGAAATTATTTTGGCTACACTGCTCAGACAAAATAGTAAAACTAACATGACAAAGAATCGTGATAAAATTGTGAAATCGTGATATTTGTAAAAAAAATCATGATATGACATATTTGCCGTATCGCCCACCCCTAGTCCGACCTCATAACAAACGCAACCATTAACCTACGCACTGGTCTGCCAACAATCACAGACATAATTGCTTATCGGCGCACGTCTTTGTTTGGACATGTGGCCCGGCTTGCAAGTCATACTCCTGCCTACGGTGCCTTAGCCTGCGCCGTTGCCCAACGCTCTGAAAGAGATGCTCCCACCGGCTGGAGCCGACCACTCGGTCGCCCTCGGCGAACTTGGGTTCAACAGATTGGGGATGGCTCCATCTCCTCCCTCCTCCATGAATGGAACCTTGCCATCGGCTGTGGCCATCCACTCCACATGACGAGATCGGCGCTACGAGCCATTGCAGCTCAGGTGACTTGATGGATGATGGATGGCTGCAACGGTCGTGATATGACGTCATGCTCTGCAGCGTCTTTTTAAAAAGTTAAATTCAACATGACAAACAATAATACATCTAAAATGTAAAAACATACAATCTATTACACTTTCCCGCAGCGCTGCAGTTTTAAATTTATGCTCTTTTAAATTAGCTACGAGGTCATGCTGTGACGTACCGATCTGCCGTTGGTCACACGGTGTCACGGGATGCGAATTCGCATGGCAGAGTTCACCAAGCTTGAACTTTGGAATGCAGCGAAATGCGAAAACTTTTCGCACGGGCTTGCGTTTCCGAAAAGCAAAAAAAGTCTGTTGGACTCATAGTGGTTTTGATCATCCATTTTATGAAAATCCAGTGAGTTAGAAGAGATATAGCAACACAAGCCAGACCAGTCTGAAGGTCTGAACTGAGTCTGGTGGATCTAGCTTGAAAACTCTAAGAGGAGACACATTTTAAAATTTAGTCTCAGAAGACGAGGACGAAGACGAAGAAGCAGCAGCAGCTTAAACAGTAAATCAGTAGGTCAGTTGGCTTTCTCAAGCCAACCTAAAAAAATATGAATATAAAAGCATTTATTTATTTCAAACTCATAGGCCAAAATAGCATATATTAAAATGTAAGCAGTGAGAATATTTGTGATGAGCACTTTCTACTCACATGGGATGGAAACTTCACATCAATGTTTACATCAGAGTCTTTGAAGCCAAACTTGGTGCAGGAAGATCCATATAATCTGAACTGGCAATCTGCAGGGAAAACGTGAATACAGAGGTATTGAAAAAGCACTGAATAAAGGATTCAGTGAGCTTTGAATTTACCGCTGTGCTGTTACACACCTGGAAGGACAGGCTGAAGGACTTTCTCAACGAGAGTGAGGACGTTTTGGCGTTGTTTCAAATCCTGATCGTTTAAACCGAACTCAGCGACCACACTTTCCAGAGCCAAGCTGATTGAATGACACTGGGGTTTTCCAGGAGGCGGGATGTTCAACAGCAGCGTCAGCTTCTGCAGTTCCTGTAAAGAGGAGACACATTTCAACTATAAATGCCAAGCACAGATGTTTAAGTACGCTAACATCTAGATTATAATTTGGTAATATGTGATTCCTTACCTTGGCTTTCTTCCTGTGGGCTCTTTCTCTTATGTGACTGAGCGCTGGTGACATGTCTTCACAGTACACCTTACATTTCTCACATCTGAACTTCAGACTGATGCCTGACTAATAAAAACGCATTAAAAAGAACCCAAATCAGATTATGTGAAGGAATATGATAAATGTAGTATACACTACTGTTCAAACGTTTTGGGTCAGTAAGACTTTTTTGTGAAAGGAAGTACTGTAATACTTTTATTCAGCAAGGATGCAGTAAATTAATCAAAAGTGACAGTAATGACATTAATAATATCATAAGTGCTACATATCTCCAAATCTGATGATGAAACAAACTCATCTGCATCTTGGATGTCTTGAGTGCGAGTACTTTTTCAGCCAATTTTTATTTTTGGGTGAACTACTCAAACTATTCGAACTATACAAACCTCTTTAGAGTCACAATCACTGCCTTCTGCTTCCATGCACAGCTGTAAAACGTCCCGTTTAGTGAGGCAGCTTTCAATCGAGACGGTTCTGCTCTTCTCCCTCCAGCTCTGCATGCTGTCTGATAGACAAACAAGATGTAGACAGATATTAGCTACATTTTTAATCTCACCGTTTCATTACATGACAGGTTATAATGCAGTTTACCAAGCCTGTCATGTTTCTGTCCATCTCGCTGTCGTTCTCTCCAGTTCCTCCGGTCAGCAGGTGAACCCTTCTGGATTCGGTCCTTGTGAGAAGGACTCTGTCCGAACGCTTGTCCCTCAGGAGAGCTGCGCGACAGCGAGGCTTTGGCTCTTCTGTTACCATCACTTTCAAAGGTTCGACCGTGACCCCGCTTCGTTTTAGGACTGTAACTGCATTCATGGTTCACACTGTCCTGTCCCAATGGGCTCCTCCAGCTCTCAGCTTCATCTGCTTCCTTTTGTCTCCTGTATCGTGGAGAAAACTTCCTGTTTCCCTTATCAGCCATTGTCGATCTGGATTAATGGGTCCCGGGAACCAAGATCATTCTAATGAAGAAAAAATACAGATTTTGTGGAAGAAAAAAAAGCTAATTTATTATGCACGTGTCTACGTAAACGTCTTTTGACATTAAATGGAGTATTTTAATAAATTGTTATACTCTTTTGCTGATTTTTAGGTAAATTATACATTTTGAATCACTGTTATTGTCATTAAAACAGAAACTTTTGGCATTTGACTTAAAAAAAAAATGCATTTATATACGTGGTCGAAATATTCATCAAATCAGCTAAAATACTGGAGCTTTCAGCATTTTTAAAGATGCAGAGCTGCGTAATAACACTTAATATTAAGTAACTCATACAAATCTTTATGAATGCTATCGTGTCGCCGGTCTGATCATGCAAAGTTTAGCAACATAACTTGAATCTCATATTAGCTGCAAAGAATGACAGAAATTCCCATTTTGCACACATTTTCTTTTAACTGTGACAGTGTGAATTATTTTTATGGATCAAAGAAAGCGCAGCATTTATAGGTGCATGTTGTCAAAATAACAACACTGAAGTAAAAACGAGCAGAGTTACTGTGTAACAGCTTTCCCTCGAGGACAAAGGCCAGCTCTGAAGGAGTGTCATGCACTAACGTTACATGAACAACAGCCTAAATAAAGCGGTGCCGAACTCACCCAATCTATAATCAGTCGTGCTTTATAAATGTGAACGCCCCATCCCGTCAAATTCCCGCGAGTTTCCTGATAACTGTAACGAGCAGGTGCCAGAACATTAACACATCTGACACTGACCCAAACTCACTTCCGCCGGCTACACTCCTGTCAAATCAGCTAACGTTCATCTGTCTGAAATGATAAGAGAACACAATTAACCGCGTTGCTCTTAATTAAGCATAAATAAAGAAAAATCGGAATACTTCACTTTTAAAGTGACAAACTTGACGTTTAATATTGAAATCGCTGTCTCATACGATATGCAGTTGTTTTGATCTTCCACTTCCGGGTCCTACGTGACGTCTTCTTCTTCTTGAAATTTATTGGCGGTTGACAAAACAACAAAATAGTGTATTTCCGCCACTATCTGGTATGGAGTGTGGATCAAAATGACTTACTCCCTTCCCCCTTTTTATTTTAAGTTATTTTAAGGTACTGAAAAATAAAACTATAGCACTCATTTCTCGAGTTATTTTGTAAAATATCTCTCAGTGTAAATTGCGTTTTTATTTTTTTCTCAATTTTGCAGTAGAATCCTTCTTTCATTCTTGTATTTCTGACAGTACAAAATAACGCTCCACTGATTCTTCTTCCCCACAAAATTCACACCTTTACCCATTTTATAAAGTGTACTGTTTAATCTTGTGTGTCCAAATCTCATCCTTGATATTATTTCATCTCTCCTGTTTTTCCCTGCATTTCTCATCTCTCCCACTTTCCTTTGAATTCTGTAAAACCATCGACCTTTTTTCTGCTTATCCCATTGTTTTTGCCACCTTTCCTTCAGTCTTTTCTTAATAATACTCTTGATTTCACTCTTACTTAGATTAACAATTAAGTTAATGTCATTGTTTTTAACTGCTTCTTTATCTGCAGTTTAATTTCCTTGGATACCAATATATGTGCAGGTACCTATAAAAATACCACTGTAATACCCATCATTTGAATTCTGTATAACATCATTTCCATTAAAATGTTTGGTCTGCTTTCCGAGTGACTGTAAAGTAAACTAGCTAATAATGAACATGAATCTGAACAAATAACTGATTTCAAAGGTCTAATCTCTTCTATCCACTGTATTGCTAATAATAGTGCAATCATTTCCCCTGTATAAACAGATAACTTATGACTGGTCCTTTTCCTTACTGATAACTGAAACTCTGGAACAGTAAACGCTACTCCTATCTTATTGTCTAAACTCTTTGATGCATCTGTGTAGATCTGAACATAGCTGCAGTACTCATTAATATATTTCTGCACATTATATAAATTACACTCCTTACCCTTGTTTTTCTGTTCTAAGAATGACTGTAGCATCTGAAAGTAACCAAGGTTTTATTACTAGTAGCGGACTAACATTTAACTGATTAACTTTAAGTTCTGTTGCTTTCTGTATCACTGTCCATCCAAAACTTTTCCTCTTCCTCCTCTCTTTTTCCCATCAGGACTTTAAAGTATCTAGTGTTGGATGCTCTTGACTATGGCCTTGTAAATTAACCCAATATTCACTGACAACTGTACCCTTCTCAATTCTAATGACATTTCCACCATTTCAACCTGTAGTGCTGTAATTGGTGTAGTTTTTATAGCTCCTGTACATAATCTCAACACCTGATGCTGTATATTATCTAACTTTCTAAGAGACGTTTCTGATGCTGATCTATACACCACGCAACCATAATCTAACACGGATCTAACCACTCCACTATACATGGCCTTTAATGCCATCCTATCTGCCCCCCATTCACTGCCAACTAAACACCTCATTGTATTTATTGTTTTCTTACATTTACCTTTGTTTTGTCAATTGAGAATTTAAAACCCCATTTATATGACCATTCTTCAACTATTGCAATAGCCTCCTGTAATTTTTTTAACAATAAAGCCAATATTCCTTCCCCTTTTCCAGATTGCCCCATCATCAGCAAAGAGTGATAACCCCAGCCCATTATCCAAATCTTCAAATACATCATTTATCATTATGGATAGCATTAAAGGCTCACTATATTTGCTTGTGGAGTTCCATTTTCGATCACAAACTTTTCTGAATAATGGTTTCCTATTCTTACTTTTATTGCTCTCCCTGATAAAAAAAAAAAAAAAATCCTTGATCCATCTATACATTTGACCTTTGATACCCAATTTACATAATTTGATTAACAACCCTTCTCTCCACATCATGTTGTGTCCTACGTGACATCAAAATAAAAGCTGATTTAAAACGGCAGTGCCTATTTCCATTAAAAATTGCTTGGTTACCTTTGAAATACCACAGTATTTCCATTTACATTATACAAGATACTTTAATACATTGTCGCACATATCCTAAACACACATACCTACACGTGATACCATCTGACAGGATTTTATTTCTCTGAAACATGCAGCATTGCACAACCAGGGTTGCCAGATCTAGCTAAACTAGACCAATGACAGAAAAACACCAATACCTAAAAGAAATATTTTATTCACAGTTATGCATTACACGCAATTTCATAAAAGCATTCAAAGGCCCCTGCCAGTGCCCATCCTTCAGAAAAAAATATCCTTATTTGTGGGTAGACCATGACATACTTCTGTACATACATTTTAGTTGAATAGAAGTTAAACTAGGAAAAAAACAACACGCTGCATCATTTTAATAGGCCAATGCTGCAGCAAATCAGACTTGGCAACCCTGGGCAGAAACGGTTACTGTATGGCAGTGGTTCCCAGCCATGTTCCTGGAGTCCCCCAACACTGCACATTTTGCATCTCTCCTTTGTCTGACACCCATTTCAGGTCTTGGAGTCTCTACTAATGAGCTGATGATCTGAATCAGGTGTGTTTGATTAAGGAGACATGGAAAACATGCAGTGTTGGGGGGCCTCCAGGAATGTGGCTGGGAACCACTGCTGTATGGATTCATTAATGCTAAAAGAGAAAATGATAATTCTATACTCCAAAATTAATTAATATTCCCATATGTTCACATACTTGTATCAATATCCACAATGCATGTTTATTTTATTTTTAGAATAACATCTCTACTCAGGAATAAACACTGCAGTGATTGTAGTAGATTTTAGTAGTGTTTTATTTTCTTTTTGCTTGTATCACAGTATTTGGTCAATTCAGCTACTAATAACACAGATTTATATTAGTAAAACATAGAATGTTTTGGAAAACAATTAAAATACAATTTTACAAGTATTAAGGCACACTACAATTTGAATCAAAGTGTCAGTTTGGGAAAAAAAAAAAGGTATGTAACAATGAAAACCATTTGCTATTGAAATGTAAAAGAATTAGTGTTTGTTATAGTCCATTCATCTGCTACAACTTGTTGCAATAAATGCTGCAAATTCGTTAAGTGTCACTCCAGTTTAAAGGTATAGAAACCAGTTTTCAATGCAAGTAAAAACTACTACTTGCAAAAAAAGCCTTTAAGCTATTGGTGGTTCTTAAGGAATTCTTCCATATAGGTGCCAAGAACCTTCACGTCTTCAACAGTCACTGCATTGTACAGGGAAGCCCGGATGCCACCCACAGACCTGAAAATGCATAGTGAAACAATCATAAAGCAGGAAACAGAATCTATTCACTGTGTAAGTGTATAAAGTAAACTGATATATCCCAGACAGACCAGCACCGATTTGTTCATAAGCAATGTCTATATTATGTAGAAATTATGCATAAGAAATTATTAAATGCAGTTTGAAGAGTATGCAGTTACTCTTCCATTAAAGCCAATGAAAATGTTTTCGGTCAAGCTATGCAAACTACATTAACAATGAATTAACACTAATTACAAAGACAGACGTAATATTTCATACAACACCTGTGTCCTTTAAGTGAGATCATGCCAAGTTTAGAAGCACCATCAAGAAATGCTTTTTCAAGACTTTCATCCCCTTCCTTCTTTCCGATGCGGAATGGAACGTTCATGCGGCTTCGACACGCCATGTCAACTGGGCATCTGAAAGAGTCCGTATGGTACATGACAAATAAGGAGAGTCATTTTGACAAAAACAAAGTCTGAAGAGATTATAATGTAGACAAATATTGCATTTAGTGCTAGGCGGTTTGACCAAAAATCTGCATCACGTTTTTTAGGATTCTGAAGTTTATCACATTTTTTCCCCCCTGATTGTATCTTTATATGAATCAGAATGCATGGAACATTTGCAGAACCATTGCATTTTAATCACGATCCAAACAAACATGCTACATGCAGCATGAGTAGTTTTTGATGTAAATTAGATTGTGTATTTAAAATTTACATTTAAAGCAAAAACACAATGGTCTGACTTTAACTTTGTGAAATTATGCTAAATAAAACATAACTACACAAAACAAAAACAGCAGATGGACTGAAGAACACAAATTCACTCTTTGACAGCAGGTGGAGCTTATGGAACAGCAGCAACACAGTATTCCCTTGGTTACCGCTGTGAACAAAGTAGGGCTGCGCTTATAAATACTACATTAATATCTATTATATAAAGGTAGGTTGAAAAGAAAATACCATCTAAAATTTTCTGAAGACAGTCAGTTCCCCTCAGAGATACAGTCAAATAAACCTCCACCCCCAATTCAGTAGGATTTTAGAATTTTCTTCCAATATTTTGCTCATCGTGAACAGTGAGCTTACATAGTTTAACCATGGTATTTGTAGTAAAACTGTGGTTATACAAACGATAATCAAGACGCCATTGGTTACTACACTTTTACTACAAGAAAACCGCGGTTAATTTTCGTAAGGGCTGCTCTGCCTGCTACAGTATTTTCTCCTTTTTCACCCCTTTTTAATTTTATTATACCAATAATTTTTTTTTTTTTTTTTACTAATTCTTATTATATTAACTTTTAATTAACATTAAGTAATGATTCAAAACTGAATAAGTTCAAGGTTTTAATATTGTGTATTAGGAATAAACGTCTGTACAAGAAGAATATATTTTATCTGCAAAATTGTGATCCAGAATGTTAGAAATGTTAGGATCATTAGGACAGATAATGATGGAATCACTGACGAGTAAAATCCATTGGAGTGGTTGATAATGTCATAGATGATGTCAGATTTCTGTTTGTTTAGTCGTTCCATGGCATCCGCCCCTCCGCTGCTCTTGATCCACTCCAGAACCAACCCCATAATGTAAATACTGCAAGAAAAACCAAGCATGTACAAGCATGTCAGTTACAAAACGGTTCATTTTAATGTTGAGGTTTAAAAGAAAAAAATAGGTGAACACTAAAACTATAAAAGGGTTCCTGGAAAAAAAAAAAAAACCCTGAGAAAAGGAGAGTATGGTCTTGTAACATTTTAAGTTTCTCTCTCGCATCCCTGTAAGCTGGAAAAGTGTTCTACAAACAGATCTCGAAATAAGCCACGAATAAAAAATTCCCACAATTATGAAATCGAAGAAATCGTTTGCGATAATGAAAGCTGTTAGCATAGCTTCTCAGTGAACTACTGCTCTGTGTAGTAAATGCTGCTCTCTGAAAGCACATGAAAAATACCACATTTAATAACATGTTTTTACTCCAAACTCACTTCATAACGTCAGTTGAGTGTTTGAAATTAATCCTTCTGTGAGATGATGTGGTTTCTTACACAGATAAGCAGTGATGAAGGCTGTCGATTAGCATTGCTTTATTATATACTTTATTACAATGAAAATTATAATAATAATTATTATTATTATTATTATTATTATTATTATTATTATAAGAAGAAGAAGAAGAAGAACGCAGATAAATAATATATTGTTGTAGTCGTGTGTTTATTAAATCACACTGAATCAATGAAAGCATTTAAATCTTCTGTTTATTCAGCAACCACTATAGACATTTCCTAGATTTCTTCTGCGGGGCGTATTTGAAGTTTCAGCGTGAGAGCGCCCTCTGGCCTTCGGGTGGATATTTACTACTGATCACAGAACCGTGCTTCACTGGAAAGATGCGCATGACAATCGCAGCTTTTGCCTAATCGTGATTTCATTACTATTTATCGTGCAGCCCTAGCAGCACATATGGAATAACCCCCATATATAGCATACATGAATCACCCCATTGCAGATCTCTACAGGTGGAGCTGGGGAAAGTGGAGGGTTTCTGAAGCACGCAGCAACTGCTACAGCAAGCACTAGCCAAGTATTTGAATGTTGAGCAGTAAGCTCGTTAACTGATGATACAAAAAAGAACCAATCAGCTGTGCCATGTGATAATGATGTCATTATGTCAGATTGAGTTAGACCTATCGGACTGTGCCATCTAGATTTTCAAGACAGAACTTGGACTTATTTTAAATTGTAATAATTTTTCACAATATTATTATTTTTACTGCATTTTTGATTAAATAAATGCAGCCAGCCTTAGTGAGCATACGAGACTTTTGAAGTCAAAAATCAACTGCTGCTTGACTGATAAACTTTTGTAGTTATGCTGATTACAGCTACCTAGAATTGGCGAACTGACAATAATGTTAGTAATTTATATGAAGACTACAGAGGCACAGTATGATGAACAAAGAAAAGCCGTACCTGAAGCATGGAGGAGTGTTGTAGAGTGAGTTATTGCCAGCCTGCACCTGATAGTCCAGTATAATAGGGCACTCTTTCAAAGCCTTGCCCATCAAATCCTCTCTGACAATGACAACTGTCACACCAGCACACCCGACATTCTTCTGTGCGCCGGCAAATATCAGACCAAACTGTAGAAATGAACAGAGACTCAGCATTAATAACCATTTAGGTTAAAAATCATGATATCTGTCAGGGCTCTAGAGTGCGACCTAATTTCTCAATGGTGCGACTAGCGACCAGTCGTTCGAGGGGAAAAAAAAAAAGTCTCCGCGACTCTGAACAGACACACATTAGGCCCATATTGTGGTCTAAACCAATCAGAAATAGTGAAGGGCGGACCCCCCCTCTCTGATTGGCCGTGGTCCAGATATTCCTGTACGTGTGTGTACGTTTGAAAATGCGTGTGCTGCAGTCAGACAGAGAGAGGTGAGTAGTCTAGGCCCGTCAGATAAACATTACGGTGGATGTAGCCGTGGATGATGAGAGAAGATGAAAAGAACGATTGACAACTTTTTCGTTAAGAATGTTAAGTTAAGGCCTGATCCCTCCGAAAATCATAACCAATGCTCTGACACGGAGCCATCAACCTCCCAGGTTATGCCTGATCGGGCCACTGTAGCGTCGTCATGAAATTTTATCATTTGCATGCGTTTTTAAGCCTTGTTAATTTAAAAATTCAAGCGATTAAAAAGCATTTGGGTGCAAAAGACAGCTCCTTTCAGTACTTGCGCGCTGTGATCTGTTCTGTTCTGTGTGAACAGCGCGCACAGACAGCCGCGTCTCTGACACGCGTGAGCCGCCTGAATGGGCAAATACTTACAAAAGTATGTCAAAATACCCCCCTTGGCAAGTAACTTTAACAATGATTAATCTATACTGAATTTATACACTGGAGTACAGATGCACCGATCGACCCGACATTTTTTGTTTTATTTGAGAGCATCTTCTGTTCCGTGCTTGCACACAAACTGCACTGCAATCATTTTCCCAAATGTCATTTGTGTGGAAATATTACTTTATTATTATAATTAGTCTGTAAACGGCGGTTAAAGGCCAGAGACGATGAAGACGGACACAAAAAGGAGAAAATACTGTAGCACTAGCAGGCAGAACAAGATCTCTGTTCACGATGCGTGAAATATAGGAAGAAAATCCAAATATTGAATCTAATATGAACGTGTTTCTGAGGGGAACTGACTGTTTTCAGAAATGGCGTTTTCTTTTCATCTTGTCTCCGTATAATGCATATTAAATTGGTGTTAATATGCGCACTGCAGCGCTGCTGTGTTTACAGTGGTAACCAAGGAAATGCTGTATCACTGTTCCAAGAGCGCCGCCTGCTGTCAGAGAGTGAAACTGCGTCTCATTCAGTCCATCTGCTGTTTCTGTTTAGTGCCGATGTTTTTATGCAACGTTAGCATAATTTCACAAAGCTAAAGACGGGTCGTTCTGTTTTTGCTTCCGATTTTGAACTTATACAGTCTAATATAAATCAACCATTGCACATTTTTTTTTTTGTTTGTTTTTTGTGTGGATTAATCCATGATTAAAATGCAGTGGCTGCCTCCAATTTCAAATTGCTATGAAAAATCAAGGTGCAACACAGAGTGAAGAATATTAAAATGTTATTTTATATGTGATTTTTTTTTTTTTTATTTCTGTAGCTGAACATCTACAAACATATAAACCTAAAGCATCATTTCATTTCTATCTTTGTGCTATAGGCCTATGTTTACTTGTGCTATTACTTGTAATTTGTTAATTTGTTCTTATTTACTGGCTGTCACTTGTAATGTTTAAACTTTATATTTATGTTTATTTTTGGCTAGTGATTTTTGCTGTGGTATTGAAATTGGAATAGAGAATTGTAAAATTTAATTGATATCTAAAATATTGGTGTCATATAAACTTATTTATTAGAATATAAGATAACATAGATCAAAAACAATGAAACTAGGGCCAGTGAAAATGTTGGCAGGGCAAGTAAAAATTTGTACATACGATCGAGTCCGAGCTAGAGCCCAATGAAATTAAAAGGGGGAAAGTGTATACATTTCAAAGAGAGTGGCTTGACCAGTTTCCCTGGATAAGATACAGTAAAGCCGATAATATAATTCACTGCATTTACTGTAGAGAGTGTGGGAAGACCACGTCCAGCAATAGTGCATTTGTGACTGGTTCTAATACATTTCGAATTGAAACGCTGAAAAAGCACAATGCATCTATAAAACATCTATGTTGACCAGATTGTTAGTTAATCATTTACAAGTCAATATTGCCTATATGGACAGCGATTTAAAAAAAAAAAAAAAAAAAAAAAAGGTGAACTTGTAAAACTGCGGTGTTAGATGCGATGCGGTCAAAAATTTGGGTGCACCTAACTTTTGTGCTGGTGCACCTTAGAAAAAAAGTTAGGCGCACCAGTGCAACCAGTGCAACAAGTTAGTCTAGAGCCCTGTCTGTGAAACACTACAGTATTTACTATACTAAAGTAGTAAGTTTAATGAACTACTGTGCTACATTTATTATAAAGATGATGAACAAAGTATCACGAACCTTCGACACATCTACCGGCCTGGAGAGGAAGTTGGATGACATATCACTGACAAGAACCACTCCTTTAGTGTCCGGGATGAAGTTAAACTCAACGCCGTGCACCGTTTCATTGCAGCAGTAGTAGACATAAGATGCTGAAGGATTCAGTGACCAAGTGCTACAGTCTGGTATTTCTGTGAAAATAAAGTTTGCTTCATCACTACAAGTCATGTGATGATCAAAACTGTGCAGCTTCTTCTAAAAAAATATGTACGCTTAATTTCTTTTTTTAAAGGTACAGTTGAAGTATACAACCCGAATTCCGGAAATGTTGGGACATTTTTTAAATTTTAATAAAATGAAAACTAAAAGAATTTCAAATCACATGAGCCAATATTTTATTCACAATAGAACATAGATAACATAACAAATGTTTAAACTGAGAAATTGTACAATTTTATGCACAAAATTAGCTCATTTTAAATTTGATGCCTGCTACAGGTCTCAAAATAGTTGGGACGGGGGCACGTTTACCATAGTGTAGCATCTCTTCTTTTCAAAATAGTTTGAAGACGTCTGGGCATCGAGGTTATGAGTTTCTGGAGTTTTGGTGTTGGAATTTGGTCCCATTCTTGCCTGATATAGGTTTCCAGCTGCTGAAGAGTTCGTGGTCTTCTTTGATGTATTTTTCACTTAATGATGTGCCAAATGTTCTCTCTAGGTGAAAGATCTGGACTGGAGGCAGGCCAATTCAGCACCCGGACTCTTCTACTACGAAGCCATGCTGTTGTAATAGCTGCAGTATATGGTTTTGCATTGTCCTGCTGAAATACACAAGGCCTTCCCTGAAATAGACGTCATCTGGAGGGGAGCATATGTTGCTCTAAAACCTTTGTATACCTTTCAGCATTCATAGTGCCTTCCAAAACATGCAAGCTGCCCATACCGTATGCACTTATGCACCCCCATACCATCAGAGATGCTGGCTTTTGAACTGAATGCTGATGACACGCTGGAAGGTCTCCCTCCTCTTTAGCCCGGAGGACATGGCGTCTGTGATTTCCAACAAGAATGTCCAATTTGAACTCGTCTGACCATAGAACACTTTTCCACTTTTAAACAGTCCATTTTAAATGAGCCTTGGCCCACAGGACACAACAGCGCTTCTGGACCATGTTCACATATGGCTTCCTTTTTGCATGATAGAGCTTTAGTTGGCATCTGCAGATGACATGGCGGATTGTGTTTACCGACAGTGGTTTCTGGAAGTATTCCTGGGCCGATTTAGTAATGTCAATGATAGAATCATGCCGATGAGTGATGCAATGTCATCTGAGGGCCCGAAGACCACGGGCATCCAACAAAGGTCTTCGGCCTTGTCCCTTACGCACAGAGATTTCTCCAGTTTCTCTGAATCTTTTGATGATGTTATGCACTGTAGATGATGGGATTTGCAAAGCCTTTGCAATTTGACGTTGAGGAACGTTGTTTTTAAAGTATTCCACAATCTTTTTACGTACTCTTTCAGATTGGAGAGTCTCTGCCTATCTTTATTTCTGAGAGACTCTGCCTCTCTAAGACATCCCTTTTATAGCTAATCATGTTACAGACCTGATGTCAATTAACTTCATTAGTTGCTAGATGTTCGAATCAGCTGAATCTTTTCAAAATTTCTTGCTTTTTCAGCCCTTTGTTGTCCCCGTGCCAAAGTTTTTGAGACCTGTAGCAGGCATCAAATTTTAAATGAGCTCATTTAGTGGATAAAAGTGTATAATTTCTCCCATTTAAACATTTGTTGTGTTTTCCATGTTCTATTGTGAATAAAATATTGGCTCATGTGATTTGAATGTCTTTTAGTTTTCATTTTATTCAAATTTTAAAAAACGACCCCACAATTCCCAGAATTTGGGTTGTATTTCATCTTAGTATATTTTTAAACTGTACTTGCAGAAATAATATTTATGAAATAAAATTCCACTTAAGTGTACTTTCATGGCTATGTGAAAAGTAGACTTTTAAAAAGTGGACTTTGGAATAATGTAAAATTAAAAGCTTTGAAGTATACTTTAAATCTTTGTTTTAATAATCTTTTGTCATGCTTTAAAGTAGTACATTTGTTTGGAAGTGTTGACTAACTTACTAATAGACATGTAAACCACTTAATAATTTTAAGTGACTTAAGTTAATATATTTTAAATAAATTTAAATTGCAACATTATCATTACAAAACGTGTAATTGCAAATATATTTAAATGCATAACACAAATGTCAATAGAAATGGCATTAAAGTATATTTTAGCTTACCCTAAATGCTTGTCAGTACATTAAGCAATAGCTTTACCCATATTCAAATACAATAAAGTCACTTATGAAAATGCATGTAAAGATGTGCTAAAGTCCTACTTAAGTGAAGTGCATTTTAAATTTTAACAAGTTTGCTGATTTATGTATATTCATTCAATGTATACTGTTTCCATATGAAGTATCCTAAGTGTACTTCACAAGGGACACACCAATTATTTTGGGAAAAATGTAAAATATACAGGATAGATTGAACAGATTTCACAAGACTGTACTAACTGTTTTTATAAAGATCATCTGTTCTTCATGAAGCACCTCTCAGCAATGAAAATATAGCTATACTCTAATTACTTACTGGTGTAGCTATCCAGTTTTGGATGAATCACATTCACTTTTCCATACTTCTCTGCCTCTTTGGCTGCCTTTGCAGACCACGTCCCTGTGACCAGATAATCAGCACACCTGTTCTCCTTCAGACCAATCAGATTGAGAGGAACCCCGCTGAACTGTCCCGAGCCTCCGCCTTGCAGGAACAGTATCTTATAGTTTTCAGGGACATTCCTGTTCAGAGCGAATGCAAAGTATACATTTGCTATGGATTTTGAATGAAGACATCTCCAATTTCTAGTTGAGGGACAGAGTAAACACTCACAGAAGTTCACGGAGAAGGTTTTCAGTAGTGTTTATAATCTTGGAGAAATCAGACGATCTGTGGCTCATTTCTGGATGCAAAAGAGAAATAAACACATCAGAAACAATGCATTACACACAGAAATTATTATATTAAAAATGCAGATCCTTACCAAGAATGCTTATCCCAGTGCCACTGCAATCCAGCAGCTCCTTCTGTGCTTGGAGCAAAACCTAAAAATACAAATATATCCGTTAAGTTTTATTTTATTTTATTTATTTATTTATTTATTTTTATCCAAAACAGTTTTGCTTTGTCTTTACTACCATAAACAAAAAGTTTTTAGAACTGGCTTTTAAAGGAACTGATCACTCAGAAATGAAAATCTGCTGAAAATGTCCTCACCTTCAGACTATCCAAGATTTAGATGAGTTGAGGAACAGATTTGGAGATATGTTCACCAATGGATCATCTGCAGTGAATGGGTGCCATCAGAATGAAAGTCCAATCAGCTGATAAAAACATCAAAATAATCTACAAGTAATATCCAGTCCATCAGTTAATGTCTTGTGAGGTGAAAAGCTGCATCCTTGCCACAAACAAATTAATCATTAAGATGCTTTTAACTTCAATCTGTTGCTTTCAGCTAAAATATGAGCCCTCGGTCCATAATATTGCTTTCTCCAGTAAAAAAAAAAAAAAAAAAATCAAGAGAGAAATATGCACAGATCAAGCACTGTTTACAAGCCAAAACAGTTCGAAACAAATATGTTGGTGGGAAGGGGGTTGAATTTTTTCCACCAGAGAAAGCATTATTATGGACTCATATTTTGGCCAGAAGTGACAAACACACAACTTTTCACTTCACAAGATATTAACTGATGGACTGGAGTCATGTGTATTACTTTTGGATTATTATGATGTTTTTATAAGCTGTTTGGACTTTCATTCTTCCGATGGCACCCATTCACTGCAGAGGATCCATTGGTGAGCAAGTGATGCAATGCTACATTTCTCCAAATCAATCTTAGTGAAAGATAAAAAGCTGGACACGACTTATGTGAAACCAATGTGAAATCGTCCATGCAATCAGTAAAAGCTTTCAGCATCTTCATCATTCCAGGTAGCAATGAAGAGACGAAGCTAAAAACCTGAATTTCTGTTAAACAACGGTGAGAGTTAGCGACTTAGATCTAATGAGAAATGGCATGCTACTGATTATAAAAAACGATTCAACAAGCAAATTATTCAGAGGCGCAGAACCTGATCTTTCACATTTTTTATAACAAATCAAAACATTTCTAAACATGTCTTCCTGTGGCATTTAAATGCGCTCTGAACCGATTTAATATATATATATTATATACGAAGTGTATTTTAAATGTTAACATGTTTGCTGATGTTACCCAGAGAGTTGCACTCTTCAGTCATCAAGCGAACCCGAGTGCCAAGATGCGGCTGATGCAACATTGGCACATACAGACCAGCAAAACGCAAGAGTGTTGTTTTAATGCTTACAACGCATTCAAAACCTGCATCCCACATGCACAAAGATTTTACACATTACAGCATCGTAAAACAGTTTTGCATGCACACTGGTGGTGGTTTGTAGTTGATAGATAGATAGATAGATGGATGATGTAACGTTAATCGTACAGAGTACTGATCTATGATCACGCAGCATTATTTACGCTACTCTCAATGCGATGACGCAGAAACTAATGTTTTGCAAAAATATAAAAAATCAACTTTTACTGTGTAATATTTTTACACACCATGCACTTACCGACTGTGGAAGTTTAGCTGGTCCCGCTCCGAAATTGATGGTCTGTTTCTTCTCCATGTTTTCAATAGAACGGTTTATTATGGCTGTGGAAATTAAATCTTTCTGAAACTCCTCCACTTGACCTACTTCTCTCTCAGTGATTTGGACTGACACTATTATTCTCTTGACACATGGTTACACCTAATGAGCCAGTTTCCTGCTTGTGTTCATTGGCTCGCGGTAGTCGGAATGTCTGCTTGCGGCTGTTTGATTGGTTGATGTGTTTGTGACGTTGCTGTGATTGACTTGTGCGTTTCATGAATATTCATGAGCTTCTGGGCCGCTGTGCATAAAAAACGAGTCAGTTTTTACTTTTCACGTTTTGTTTTTTTTTTTTTTTCCTTTGCAAATCTGATAATAAATAGAAAAGTGTTAGTTATATTCTGAAACTCTAGAATAAATGTCTTCATGGTATTATTTATTCTCCCTCTGAAGGATCCTTTGTAGTTTTGGATCTTATTGAGTTTCATTGAACATTTTTAAACATTTTTGTTCACTAGCAACTTTCCTTGAGGATTTTACTTGTATATTTGTTTTTGCTTGTTTGTTTTTTAGGCCTATGTTTTTCCCCTTTTCATTTAAATTAAGATATATTTATTTTCTGTAAAGTGCTTTGTAAATATGGAGGAGCAAACCTGCAGATATTTAAATAAATAACTTAATAAATTTTGTCTTTTTTTTTCCTTCATGATTTTATTTTTTATATTTATTTATTATTTTTAATTAATTTTTTATTTATTTAATTATACATTTATTTATTTTTATCTTTATTCCCAGACGTATTTATTCCCATATTTATTTATACCTTGATTCATTTAAACATCATTTATTTATTTATTATTTACTTTGTTTGTATTTATTGTTATATTTCTCTCTTGTATGTATCCATATTTATTTTCCCATTGTTACATTTATTTATTCATTCATTTATTATTAACTTTTGCAGGTTTGGTCCTCCATATGTAAACACTGTTGTTATATAAATAAAACGTTGTTATATAAATAAAACGTAAGTTACTTACCTATTGAAATCATTTTGAGAGAGCTGTATAATAATGTTGGATTGTTTCAACAGGTGGCAGTATTTTGCAGAAAATTGAAGGAGAAATAGATTTTTTTTTACAAGTGTCTCTTCCTGATTTCCACAAGGGTCAGTTATAATCAATCTGTAATCGAGAAATTTCTGTAGTCTCAACGTGTCACATTTTTCATTAATTTTTTTCTGAAAAAAGCAAATCTACAAACAGAACCTGGTAAAAACTCAACATCAGTCTGAAATCAACTACCCTAAAATATCAACACCTAATGAAGTTTTAATAAAACGTTTCATACATTTTCAACAACATTTAATGTGTAAACACTATGTACACACACAACATGAAATGCAATAAAATGCTCGGAAATGAAAGTAATACTTAAAGTCATTCTGTCATGGGACAAATGTAAGCCAAAGTAAAAGGGGAAAACAGTGCAACATGTCATTTATGACTTTTCCAGCTGTTTGTAATTACAGAACAAGGAGTTTTAAAATGTAACAGGGATTGCACTTCAGTATTCAAAAACATATTTTACAAAGCATAACTAGAAAATATTACCAACTACAGAAATTCCCGCAGATATTTTAAAGGGTTCGCCTAAATATGAAAACTCATGTCACTCTACTTTTGTTCATCCTTGAAACATCAATGAAAATATTTTTAATGAAACCTAAGAGATTTCTGTCCTTCCTCTGAAAGGTCACACAAACGAAACTTTGATGACTCAAATTTATAAAGACATCATGAAAGTAATTCATATGAGGTTTGTTCTGGTAATTGTTTCTCATAAAAGCTTGGATTACTTGATTACTCTGATGATGGAAGGACAGAAATCAGTCAAGTTTCATTATCTTTGTGTTTCAAAGATAAACAAAAGTTTTATGGGTTTTAATGGTACGAGGGTGAGTAGCTGATGACAAAATATTCATTTTTGTGTGAACCAAGCCTAAAAATCACAGTTTCTAAATATTTCCCTTATATCTCCAGGTTTTCTATGACTGTAAAGACCTCATTTCAAGAAAAATGCTTATTTTATGGTTTATTGCTACTATCTTGACAAGGTACTTTTCCTGCAACTTATATTTCTCATCAGCTGTATTCTTCAGTAATAATATCCACTGAGAAGTCTGCTAACAGCTGTATTGTTTATTAAGAGGAAATTATTTATTTCATGCTCCTTTAGCAGTAATCGATACAGCAGCAGCATCGTCCTCTCAGATCCTATTTCAGAGCTATTTCCCTCTGGCCGTAATCCCCCTTTGCTCTTTCCCTTTTTGACAGCTCAGCGATGCATCTTGATCTGAACGTCTCGATCATTGCAAAAGCAAGTATTATAGAGGCTGGATGACGAAACGGTTTCTCAGCTAAACTAGCAGCAGGTGCAGCATCTGAAATCTCAAAACAAAACCAAGGTAGAAGAACAAACGTTCAGCTCCCTTTTCAGTAGAGCTTCTTTATTACTGGCATCTGGTGTTGGTAATACCACAGCAAAACAAACGGCTTCTGCTTTGTTTGCTTTCATCAAGACCAAACGCGTCTGTTGGCTTCACACATGACAGACCACAGATATTTTGCTTGTTTCAGTCTTCAGTTTTTCTGACACTGCAGTGTGTGCTGTATTGGCTCCGGTAGCTCGATGTGTAGAGGACGACGCTCGCAACAGCAAAGTCATGGGTTCGATTCCTCAGTCGCTTTGGTTTAAAGCATCTTCTCAGTGCTTTACAGAGATTCTTGCATGTCTTTCTGTCAGACAAAATTGGTGAGCGATGCAGCAGATCGCAAAGCAGCATAGTTTCGTTTCTGGGAGCGCAGCAGGGGAGTCTGGGTGTTGGCGTCCCGTACGGTGTTGCTGCTGCTGAGAGAGCGAAAGTGCTGCTGCGTCCAGCCATAAACCAGGCAGTTTAACAGACCCTGAGAAGCAGAGGTGAAGGCCTGTCGAGAAAAAGAACAGGAACGTTTTACATTCGCAACTTAGTATGGGTAAAGCCATTGTTTTATTAGGAGTTTGATGTGTTTTGGCGAACCTGTAGGATGTAGAGAATGACTCCCATCCTTCCCTCTATTATGTCCGGTTTCACCAACATCATAGCGGCCAGAAATATTGCTGAAATAAACAAGAGATCATAAAAAACATAAAGGGAAAGCACTAAAAATAGAGTGTTTAGCTGTGGATTTATTTCACTCAAAAAAAAAAGAGTTAGGCCTAAATTTGAATTGTTTGAACATAAACTAAGTAAATTAATGTGATGCATATTTGCCCATCATGCATAAATGAAACAAGTAAGATTTCTGTACTCAAAAATTCCTGGCAAAGTTTATTATAAATTATTTGCATCTATTTGATTCTTTTTTTTTTTTTTTAAATAATCATATTTTCAGGATGCATTTATTCAAATTGCTAACCTCTTCATTGTGAAAACGAATGTATGAATATGGTACCTCTGTAACAAGCAATAATTAATTCATTAGAATGTATGAGATTTAAAAAAAATGGATTTATTGAGAATTAATATATAGATTTGGTTATCATATATTTAAAAAACATTAAGTTCATTAATAATATACAGAATTCTTATCTGTTTCATTTATGTATTTCTGACAAATGTGCATCACATTAGTTTGATCACATTAGTTTTGCATCACATTGATTTAGTTGTTCATAGTTAAAATTTTTATACTACTTATAATTACATATTATTTAAAACTCTATAATCCACATGCATGGAAATCTTATATACAATTCAAAAACATAAATTAGTAAATTAGGCCTAAATATTGTTTGAGTGTTATGCATGTGCAGAGGTTGTTAATAAATTAAAATAATAAATTGAGTAACACTTTACCTAAATACTTGCATTAATGCATTATAAAGATATTCACAATGTATGTTGTGATGCATTACATCTTGTCATAAATAATTGTAACCAAAGTTAAAATGTATTATAATTTTTGAAAGTTTGTTTGTTGTGTTTTAATGCCTTATACTTTCTATATGAATAAAGGTTTTACATATTATAATTCTGTCATGACAACTCTCAGTGGGATTGGCATGGTAATGTACATGACAATGTTAATGTATTTGGTCTTGGCGGAATAGATCTGCTACGCTGCTGCTGCTGCGGCAGAGCAAGTACCGAAACTTGCTACTGCCAATACATCCACAACATGCTGCTGTGAGCATGTAAGAAATACTGCTGCTGCAAATATAATATACATGAAATAACCCCTCCCCCAGCATACATGAATCACCTCGTAGCAGATCTATACAGGTGGAGCTGGGGAAGGTGGAGGGTTTCTGAAGCATGCTGCAAAACTAGTTATATATTTGAATGTTAAGCAGAGAGCTCATTGGTTACCGATACAGGAGAGAACCAGCTGTGTCATGTGATGATGTTATTAGGTCAGATTGAGTTAGACCTATCAGACTGCGCCATCTAGAGTTTCATGCCAGAACTCTGTATTTGTGGTTAAAATGATTCATTAGCTCATATAATGCATTATAAGGTGCATTAAAAGGCATAATTAATGTATTAAAACTATTTTTATAATGCATTAGACATAAAGGCTTTAAGTGTTACCATGAAGGGACACATACAGCTCTTTACTATGGAGAGAAGAAAAGGTTCTTCATAGGCTGCCTCAGTAATGTTATATATAAAATGTTTAACTTGTAAATGTTTAAATGTTTTAGTGTATAAATGTGTGTTCACCTGGTCCCCAGCAGAAGAAGAAGGCTGAGGGATAAAGCAGCATACGCCGTTCCAAGAGACGCAGAGTTTCCCAATGATTGTCACCAAAGAAACCTTGAGACGTGATGACACGCTTGTACAGGGAGCAAGCTTTACACATGAGAGTCTAAAAATAAAACGAGGAATACAATTAGATTATGACTGAGTCACACAAACCGCAGAATCATATGTCATTAGCCTTACATTCTTACACTACAGTTCAAAAGTCTGTGAGATTTTTGAATGTTTTTGAATCTCTCACCAAGGCTGCATTTATTTGATCAAAAATACAAAACAGTAATATTGTGAAAAAAAAAAAAAAAAAAAAAAAAAAAAAATATATATATATATATATATATATATATATATATATATATATATAATTTAAAATGTGTTTTCTATGTGAATTGTGTATTTTAAATTTTCCCATCTTGTGTTTTATTCAGTCTTATTTTGTAGTATTGTTCCTGTGTTCTGTCTTCCTGTGTTTAGTTCTCATCTCCTCTGTTGCCTTTGTCTCCATAGTCACCCTTGTTTGTCCCATGATAATTAATTAGCCTCACCTGTTACTTATTAGCCTCTTGTTACCCTGTGTATTTAAACTCCTGCGTTTCAGTCTTTGTCGGTTGTTGTCTATAGTTCCCATTGTATAGGTGATGTGTGGTTTTGGTTTTAATGTATTTCTGCCTTTTTGGATTTTCTTTGTGTAGTGTTTATTAAATAATGCTGCATTTAGATCTTTGCTTCACCTCTTATTTTCAGCATCATTACTCCAGTCTTCAGTGTCACATGATCCTTCAGAAATCATTCTAATATGCTGATTTGCTGATCAAGAAATATTTCTGTTTATTATCATTGTTGAAAACATTTGTGCTGCGTTATATTTTTGTGAAAATAGTGATACAATGTTTTGCAGTATTTATTAATCTAGGTTAATGTTCTACCATCACACATTAACACAACATTATTTCATTGAAAATAAGCTTTAATTAACTTGAAATGTTCAAAAACATTAGTATGTAGAAATTAAAATTACAGTATTGTACAATGCAATTTAATGTTAGCTATTGCATTTACTAATGTTACCATATTAAATATTTTTGTAGCAGTCTTTTTTCTGTCATTGAGTCATGATCAAATAAAATAAAACTAAACTTAACATTTGTAGTGTGTTTAAATTCAGTTAGATTCAGTAGATTTAAAAAAAAAAAAAAAATTAATACTTTTATTCGGCATGGATGCATTCATTTAATCAAAAGTGACAGTATAGACATTTTTGAACTTTTTATTTATATTTATCAAAGAATCCTGGAATAGATGTATCAGTTTCCATAAAAATATAAAGCAGCACAAGTGTTTTCAGCATTGATAATAATCAGAAATGTTGAGCAGCAAATCAGCGTATTAGAATGATTTCTGAAGAGTCACATGACATTGAAGACTGGAGTAATGATGCTGAAAATTCAGCTTTGATCACAGGAATAAATTACATTTTACAATATGATACATAAGAAAAAATATTTGACAATATTACTATTGAAACTTTTGAACCGTAGTGTACATTTAGATCATACATTTCTGAGATATTAAAAAATGAAATCAAGACATGTTCATTGTTAAAGACGGCTCACCGTGATGCCAATGAAGGTGACGAGGAAGGTAGTAAGGAAAATGGTCATGCAGTAGTCTTGAATGACACTACATGCTGTCATTTCTGTATTTACAGATGAGGTGAGATACACAGCCCCTGTATGCATCAGCAAACATCTGGAAGACAATCACATCTGAATTAACATCATATTGAACAACTGTCTGGAATGCATTCAAACAACTAAACTATGGTTAGATGCAATTATTGAATTGAATGCTATACGCTTTTAATAAAAATAAGTTTATTCAAATAAGATGCCTTGATGAAATTATGATGACTAAGTAATAAGTAATGAGAAAGTACAGTTTATTAATCATTTCATGTGCATGTGTGAATATATTTTGACTGACCTGTAGGGCTGGGTGAAGTTTGTGTAACACTGAAACACATTTCCTGCTACAAACACGGGCGCTGTGAGCATTAAAGGCAAAAGACTGTATGGAGAGATCATGACAGACAGTCAGTCAACCAAAAGCTTTATATTCTTCAACTCTGCTAATTTTCAACTATTTTGTATGGTATTTGCCCTAAATAGTATGCAAGATTACAAGTAATGGGTTTATTTATTGTAAATAATATTCCAAATGTGCATGTATATGTACTATTTCTGGATTTTGGAGGCATTAAATGTAAATAAATTAGTATACTACATGCAAATATTCACATGCTAAACCAGAACATAACAAATGTTTGCTATATTGTTATAGCTTATGTAAATATTTTGAAATTGGTTTTATTTTTATATTTATATATATATATATATATATATATATATATATATAGTTATTAATTTTAATTTATTTAGTTTTAGTTATTCTAAAGTGAAAACTAAACAAAAATGAGAAATGGTGGCGTGGCAACTATCTGAAATTAAATAAGTTATTAAAACTTTATTTTTATTTCAGTTAACATTTGTTTCAAGTAATGAATTCTGAATTGTCTTTATAATTTTAGTTTTAGCTAATGATAATAAACATAAAGGGAAATGCAGTGACAGAAATAGATAGTGATAGAAATTCCAACGCTGAATTAATTTGAATAAACAATCTTCAATAAAAATATTTAGTTAAAATGTTCTGAAATACAGAGAATTAATAAGAAGTGAAACTGCTGTGGTTATTTTATATGGTGGTAAATTTTTGCCATGTTTGTCTATATCTACACTAAGGCCTTTTGCCCCAGACTGAAGGGCTTTTACTGCAAATGTGGGGTAAAATGACCCTCTATCAGTACTTTTTCAGCACCATTTCTTTACACAAATTTATGTTTATCCATCAATAATTAATATCAGTTTGAGTGATATTTCATATCATTTATGTTCTTACCATGACAGTACAGGACCAAGACATCTGCAGCTTCTTGTGTTTGCTGGATTCTGAAATAAACAAGCTAGTCAGCATTGCCAGTGTTTACATGCAGACTATCTTATGCTGCTTTATTACCATTATGAATGTGTTCATAATAGTGAGTCGATTACCTCGGCAGGGAAACCGTTGAGTCTCTTGTACTTCCCCATTAGTCCGGTGTAGAGCACCCAAACATAGTGCAGCGTGTAGAAGAAAGAGGCCATATAAAGCGTCTGTAGGATGTGAAAGTCAAATAGAGAAGTTAATGAAGTTTAAGATATTTTAGTTATAGTTCACATCCACATTCTAACGACTTTCGCATTACTGTTTGTTTGTGTGATTGCAGTGCTTTCCAACCCTGACCCTGATACCCACAACACGGCATATTTTGGTCACACTTTATTTTAAGGTCCAATTCTCACTATTAACAAACCATTAACTACAACTTTTGCCTCAATAAATTCCTAATTTGCTGCTTATTTTGTAGTTAGTAAGGTAGTTGTTAAGTTTGTAATATTGGGTAGGATTAAAGATGTAGAATATAGTCATGCAGAATAAGTGCTTTATAAGTGCTAATAAACA
The DNA here is from genome assembly GCA_039654775.1 of Spinibarbus caldwelli. Lineage (NCBI taxonomy): Eukaryota > Metazoa > Chordata > Actinopteri > Cypriniformes > Cyprinidae > Spinibarbus > Spinibarbus caldwelli. The sequence continues at coordinate 11,333,756 of CM077222.1, read as the reverse complement.
GCCAATATGTTAATAATAGGCATGCTAATAAGCAACTAGTTAATAGTAAGAATTGGTCCCTATACTAAAGTGTTATATTTTATCTCTCTCTTATTGAACACACCTGATTCAGGTTATCAGTTGGGTGTGTGAGATGAGAGAGACATGTAAATATGTACAGCCGGGGCTTCCCCGTGTGAAAAGAAGTACACTTCAACAAACTTTTCAGAATAAGATGAGGACTTCATACAGACGTAATGTACTTTAAAAGAATATACTTAAGTATGAACTAAATTAAATGTTTTTAGAAATTTATTTGCATGTTAATTGCAATTAAATTAAAATGTATTGCAGTTTAAATTTATATTAATGCAATTAGTTGAACTACAGTGCTTTTTTGACCCAGTCAAGTACATCTTTATATATAATTTTATAATTATTTCTATTGTCTTTGAAATATGGTAAAAGTGTACTGCTGAATGTACTGACAAGCATTAATAGTATGAACTCAAATATATTTTAATGTCATTTCTATTGAAACTTGTATGTTATGTATTTATACATATATTCATATATTTTGCAATTTAGTACATTTAAAAATGAACTTTAAATGTAATTTCACTACAGTTAAAACTAAAGATTTGAAGTACACTACAAGTGCACATTCAGTACAATTAAGCACACTTCTTTTTCAATCCAGGACCAGGGTTGGAAAACATTGTCTTCTGGCACCTTTGTTAACATTCATGTCAAAGCAATGCAAAGGCACTGAATGACATTACAGGATTGAGAAACTTCTGAAAGATAAGATAACATATCTTTCTCCTAGAAATGCCAACATGGTTTTCCTTTCTGTTTTGTTTGAACTCAGATGACTGCAAGAGTTGTTAGATATATTTGATCAGGGTGTGTATTGGCTGATTTTAACAGTCACAGAAATGTACACAATACGCATGTAAAAAACGCACAATGAAAAAATGGGCTAAAGTAGAGCACTGCATCATATTCAGTGCAATACTGCATTAACACTGAATGGATGCTGATAAGCTTAAAAAATGACAAAAATATCCAAAAAAAAACAAAACAAAAAAAAAACAGCACCATAAAAATACTATAACACCAGTTCATACAAAATGCAGCAAAAGAGGTTTGCAGGATTGTCATTTTTGTGTGAACTATGGCTTGCTCGTTTGTACTCTCTTTAGCTGATCTCACACTTCTGCTGTAACAATTTAGTTTTCAGTACAGTTCTGTTGTCCTATCAATACCAGAGAACTGTTATAATGCATGATTAAAATTACATTAAGACAATGTTAATATAGGCTAGTTTTCCATATTTCACAATGCAGTAGCTCCCTGTGACGAGACAAATGCTCGAGGAAGAGGAAAACCTAAACGGATAAAACCAGATCATTTTGATCATTCATTTTAGAGTTCTAAAAATATAAACGTTTGTAATAAACTCAGGTATGAGTCACCAGTGAGTGTGTCACATGAGCTCAGACAGGGTTTTCCAAATCTCGGGGCGTTTTCTCCACATGAATGATTGACAAACAGTTTCAAAAGACAAAAACTGGGCATTTTCCCACAGACAGCAGGGGTTTAAATAGGGGTTAAACCTAATATTTGTTTAATAAATTATTCTTACATTTACGTAAGTAACAGTGTTAAACAGCTGGGCTTGACAAATGGAGCCAACTCTACAATATTTGCAAAAATTGAGAAAAAGGAATGATTATTTAAGGGGTTCAAATGATGTTGGTTTGTGCCACACAAAATAATGGGAAAAATACTGAAGTGGCTAAATGTTTAATTTTAGGTTATTAAAGTTAGTTAATAATTATTTTAAATGAAATAGTATAACTACTAAAACTGTTTTTACAGCAATAAATTGATTATATAAAAAGTATGATATTAATTGTTGGATACAGACAAACCAAAATCAGCACAGGTATTTGATGGCATTTTACATTTCAAGTTGGGTTAGTTTTATGACAGCATATCTAATAATAAATCTAATAAAGAAGATTTTTGAGAGTAATGCCTTACAAGTCTTGAGAAACCAAACCAATTAAAAACTTTGGCTCTACACATTACTGAGCCGTGATGTTCACTCACACCCATGACAATCCACTGTTATAAACAAACATGTGCAGACTTTAAAAAGTGGGGCAAAACTAATTTTATCTGGGCAAAGAATATGAATCAAATTTACTGCTCCACTTCCTTTTCAGACACGTCCCAGTTCCATGTTTGTTTTGCACTTTAGAATGAACTGGTTTTAGCGTCTGAGCTGAGAACAACTTGTTTTTGAAGTGAAACTGCTCAAGCACACATGATTTATTCCCTGTGATTTTTTTTAGTTAAATGCCAAACAAGCAGGCCTCAATAATGAGAGACACATGTTCAGGCCTGCAGTGCATTGGCAGGATGCAGGGAGAAAGCACAGGGTTAGAATGGTCCCTCCCTCATTTATGTTTCTTTCTTTTTTAGCACATATTCTTTAAATGGCAATCAGAGAACATTTTATGGGCTAAAGACTTCCCATTTTTATGCAATCCCAACTAGTAGTATCATACTGAATAATTACAATATTCATATGTCATGGCAGTCATATGATACTCCTGGGTACTTCAAAAAATATCATGGTACGACTTTGTCCAAAAAAATACACTATTACTTTTCGGTAACATGGCATGGTTTTTAATGGATATTAAAAAACACACTTTTGTTAAAAAAGAAATAATAATTTCAATTAAAGTTGATGACAATGAACCACTTGTTAAACATTTGAAAAGAATTTTCATCTAAGTGTATGATTATTCTTTTGATGGCATTTAAAATTAATAATAAAATCAATAAATTGATGGCATTTTATTAATTTTAAATGCCATCAGAACAGATTTGGAGAAATGTAGCATTCCATTATTTGCTCACCAGTGGATCCTCTGCGGTGAATGGGTGCCGTCAGAATTAGAGTTCGAACAGCTGATAAAAACATCACAATAATCCACAAGCAATCCACACCACTCCAATCAATCAATTAACATCTTGTGAAGTGAAAAGCTGCATGTTTGCAAGAAATAAATCCAGTATTAAGACCAGTATAAAATGCCGCTTCTGGCCAAAATATTTGTACGTAATCCATAATAATTCTTCCAGTGAAAGGTCCATCCCCTGTTGTCCTCTAACATCTTACTCCATATAAAATATTTGTTTAGAACTGATTTGGCTTGGGAACTATGCTTTGTCGGTGCATATTTCTCTCCTGATTCAGACGAGACTACTTTTTTTTTTAGAGAAAGCAATATTATAATGTTAGAAGTAACAGTTTTAAGTTAAAAACATCTTAATGTTAGATTTGCTTTATATAAAAATGCAGCTTTTCACTTCTCAAGACGTTAATTGTTGGACTGGAGTGGTGTGGATAACTTGTGGATTATTGTGATGTGTTTATCAGCTGTTTGGACTCTCATTCTGACGGCACCCATTCACTGCAGGAGATCCATTGATGAGCAAGTGATGCAATGCTACATTTCTCCAAATCTGTTCTGATGAAGAAACTAATTTATCCACATTTTGGATGGCCTGAGGGTGAGTACATTTTTATCACATTTTCACGTTTGGGTGAACTATTCTTTTAAAAGTTGTGAACATGCACTAGTCAATCAAACATGACTGCTCTTGTGCACGTGGCTTTATTTGTGGAAGTGGAAGTGTGATGCAAAAACACGGCATGCACATAAAGGTACTCTTCTTCTGCCTGTGATAAGCATTATTTCTGCATGATATTGTGTCGGTTTTGTACCTGTTCCACTATGTGGAGGTTGTAGCAGGTGGTGTAAGATTTACAGGACTGGGTGAAGAGAAGACCTCCACACATCCAACTCAAAGCTAACAGCAGGTCTGTTACACTTAACAAGAATAACGGCAGGACCTGAAACAGAGGTTTGTTTCAGTGGTCAAAATGACTTGTTTGTTTGAACATATTATTAATAATTCACAGTGTATATAAATTAGATGGAGGCTTACCTCTGGTTTTCTTACTAGTCCTTTTAAACAGGCACATACGATTATGGAGCCAGCACCTAAAATGCTGGAAGGCAAATTATTAGTAAATATAAATAAGTATACAAGACATAAACATTTATTAATACGTGTCTCTTTAATAAATGACTGCAAAACTAAAGTACAATAAATGAATAGATACCTTAGGACGGCCATTGTTATTTGAATCCATCGAACTATAGAGTATATCTAAGAAAAGAAAAGAAGTAGTTTATTTAATCTGACTGTGTTTATTTTAGGCATGTATAACAAAAAACATAAGACAATAGCCTGTTTTTATGAGCTTATGATAACATGACCCAGATATGAAGCGTTTGGAAATATCCTACTTTACGAAAATCCGTGATTCATTAATATGCTAAATAAGAATCGGCGTGTTTGAATTATTTCCCAAATATTTTAAACAATTGTGATCATTTTGCAGTTTAAAACAATCTTTTAAAGAAAATATCCCGTGCCTATTGCACGAGAGTCTCTATGTGTGCGTCTGCAGCATAGTTTAACTATGAGATATGCTCTGGTTTGTGTAAAATGTTGTAAAACTACTTACAGATGTCCAGTTTTCAGTCGGAATGGTGGTGTTCATCTGTGACTTATTTTGGCCAAAAACGTCCATATTGTAAAATGTAAAAATATATTAATCAATTTAACATTAACCCTATTCCTCTTGAAATCCGTCCTATGTAACAACAGCAAATAACAATTGTAACAAATTTCTAATTGCTACCAGAACATTCCAAAATAGTAATAATGACTTATTCAGGAGACACTGGAGTAACAAAATGCGCTTTCGAATTCCATTACTGTAAATAATAACCTGCACGCCCCGCCCACTTTATCACAAAGCGATTTTGATTGGCTACGTTCCAATTGCGTCACATTTTCGTCATGCTTTAATGTATATTGGCCGCTCAAAGCGACCGCTCGCCTCAGCATGCGTGACTAAATAGTGCCGCATTGTTTTGGCTCACGGAACCGTCTTTATTAGCAAGGGCATCCTGTTTTGGACCGAAATATTTTACATTTTGTCAAATTATGCGTGAAACTATGCCAAACTATCCGTGACAATGTCGTTTAAACTGCCGTTGTGATGAGAGTCAGCATGCATCAGGGTTTTTAGGCTGTGCTCGAACACATCAGGCAATATTTAGTCAAAACTGAAAGTCTCATTAACTATCGCGTTATTTTATAAGCTATAAATTAGTTATACCTATTAGTGTCCTTTTTTAATTATATTTTGAGACATACTCAGTTATCATAATCGTGATTGCCATGAATTAATAAAAGTAGCCCACTGTTTAGCAAGAACAATCTATATTAAAGTTGACATGGTGATACAGACTTTGAATTTCTGAAATATTATGTGAATGCACAAATGGGTTTTTAATCTGAATCCAGTTTACATAAATAGCCTATGCATGTTTCCATTCTAGCTGCTCAGTATGTAGGCTATCAAAGTTCACTTTCTGTCTTGTCTAGTTTGGTAGGAAGAGTTCAAAATGTACATAACATTTCATGTTTGTCAGTTCACTTCGGCATCAGAGCACTGCATTGTCAAAAACTTCATTAATGGCAGCATGCCTGAGAACAATGAGCACAAGGACTGCCTATAAGAGCTGCCAAATACAGCTTACGTCATCGCTTCATATCAGCCATGAACTGTGCCACACTTGAAGGTGAGGGAATAGTTCATTATTAATGTGCTGCTTCAGTGGAGATGAGGTCTGAGTCTGGATTGTCATGACATTCCTCATTCCTCTTTGCATTCCTCTCTCCGTCCACTGTCTTGTCCATTAAAACACATATAAACAGTACACACATCTACAGTAGCTATGACCTTTCATGCAGCTGGAAAACAGAAGTATGAAAATACAAACAGTAAGCAGAAAAATAAACATTGTATGACAGACACAGAGGTGAAAGGTGAACATGGTCAGCTTTCAGTCTTTGATTTTTAATTTCATGTGCATACACTACTGTTCACGTTTTTTTTTTTTTGTAAGAAATTAATACATTTATTCAAAAACCGTGCATTAAATTATGCATTTAAAAAGTGCCAGTAAAGACATTTATAATGTTACAAAAGATTTCAATAAATGCTGTCCTTTTGAATTTTCTATTACTCAAAGAATCCTGAAAAATAAAATGTGTCATGTGTGTCCACAAAAATATGAAGCAGAACAACTGTTTTCAACACTGATAATAATCAGAAATGTTTCTTGAGCAGCGAATCAGCGTATTAGAATGATTTCTGAAGGATCATGTGACACTGAAGACTGGAGTAATGATGCTGAAAATTCAGCTTTGATCACAGGAATAAATTACATTTCGCAGTATATTAAAATAGAAAAGTTATTTTAAATTGTAATACTATTTAACAATATCACAGTTTTCACTGTATTTTTGCTCAAATAAGTGCAGCCTTAATGAGTAGAAGAGACTGCTTTCAAAAAAAAAAAATTAAAAATCTTAATGACCCCGAGCTATTGTACGTGTACAGTCCCTTGCAAGTTCAGACTCTTAACTAACTCTTATGTTTGAGGAATGGCTTCTTTTGTGCTTGATATGGTTGACTGCTATACATATTTTTTTTTCCATTCTCAGTTCATGAACTTGTTTGCTTGAAGGAATAGTTCACCCAAAAATTAAAAATGAAAACTGTTTAAAATTGACTCGCCATCAGGCTATCCAAGATACAGATGAGTTTGTTTCAGCATCAACAAGTCAATCATTAAGATGTTATTAACTTCAAACCGTTGCTTCAGGCTGAAATACAAGTCCATACTCCATAAAATTGCTTCCTCCAGTGTAAAAGTTGTCCTGTCTGAATCAGGAGAGAAATATGCAGAGATAAAGCAAAGTTTACAAGCAAAAACAGTCCAAAACGGTTCTAAACAAATATGTGGATAGATTTTCATGTGAGAGGACAATAGGGCATGGACTTTTTCACTGGAGGAATCGTGATTATGAATTATGGACTCATATTCTAGCCGAAAGCAATGGCTTGAAATCAGAAACATCTTAATGATGGATTTGTTTCTTACAAACATGCAGCTTTTGGCTTCACAAGATGTTAATTGATGGACTGGAGTCGTATGGATTACTTGTGGATTATTGTGATGTTTTTATCAGCTGTTTGGACGGCACCCATTCACTGCATAGGATCCATTAGTGAGCAAGTGATGTAATTTTACATTTCTCTAAATCTCTTCCCATGAGCGAACAAACTCATCTATACTTTGGATGGCCTGGCAGAGTAAATTTTCACGAAATTTTTATTTTGGGGTGAACTAATCCTATAATGGACACTTTAGCTAGTATCTTTGTGATCTGATGCATCATTCCTTCCAGATAACTGATCCAAATGGGGATCAACCAGACCGCAGGGTTTATCCAGAAAACCTGTGTTTGGAGGTAATGTGGAGATTGAGTCTTTTTATTTCAGTTCTTTTTTTAAAATTATTTATTTGATTGAAATTCAGTATATTTTCTTTCTACTAACAAAAATACAATATCATTTGCATATCTAACAATAAATAAATAATACTAAGGATAAAAATATTACAGATGCTTTGGCCTCAAGCTATGGGGCATTATCATGATCTTTCGAATCCAAAACAGATATGTTTGTATGAAATAGCAAAATAAAACCTCCTTTTCTCTCTTCCCCTTTTAATTTCCATTGAAATAAGTGTCACGATACACAGTTTGACCTGGTGTTATGCTTACAAGCATAACTGTAATATCTAGGAGTTGGAAGAAGCAGTATGAAAAATAAAATTAAATGTATTGGATGACCATAAACTATTGCTATATTTAAGGTAGATTTGCTATGAAAGACAAATTAAATGCACGGGCCTCTTTTTTGTGAGGTCAGTTGTACTTGAATGTAAGATTTGATAAGGAATATGGCATAATATATAATCTTCTAGCCAAGTTATATAGCAGTTATATAACTTTCACTAAATTACTTAGTGTTTTTTTTTTTTGCCCCAGGAAACAAGACAATAGAAAAGTACTGTGTAGACTTGATATTCATAGATTCAGGAACAAGGAAACCCCCTGACAGCCTCATGGCCGGACTTTCTCATTTTCAGGACAGACATGGAATATTTGAACAATGCCCAGAGCACGTGACCACATAAACTTAAAAAAAATAAAAACCTTGAACACGGAAACAATCTTCATGCCAGTCACACTATTGCCACATATCAAATATTCACATACAGGGTGTGTGTTTCCAACACGTGTCTCCGTAAAAATGCTGCAGGTAATACACACATTCCAAACACAAAAACATTCTAGATATATAATTTAATCTGATCATAAATGTTCTAACAAACATGTTTTATAAATCAACTTTTTTCCCATTTATGTAGATCTCCATTGCAAAGTAATTATACTTACTAACTTCAAAACTTTCCGTATTCACTTCCCTTTGGGGGAAGTGTGTATTGTGATTATGATAAAAGCATGTAGCTGACTGCATAAGAGCATGTATCAACATATTAGAATGATTTTTAAAAGATTATGTGACACTGAAGACTGGAGTAATGGTGCTGAAAATTAAGCTGTACATCACAGGAATAACTTATATATACAGAAATAACATATATATTAATTATATTAAAAAATATATAAAATATTAACCAATGTTTGTTTTTCACCCACAAATTGCTAGCAAGTCTCACAGTTAATTACAAAGAAACAGCAAGTAACACACTGAATTAAACATGACATTTTGTAATGGAAAGACTGATTTTTTTTTTCTTGTAAAACGTACTCTAATAATCTTTGTTTTATTTACAACTTTACAGTGTATGGGATTTTGATTTAGGATGGCCATGTTTTTTTTCCCCGAACTGAATGTTTCAGGACTTACAAGACCTTTCAGGACTTACAAGATTGTTCCTGTGGCTCAGTGGTAGATCATTGCGTTAGCAGTGCAAAGGTTGTGGGTTCAATTCCCAAGGAACACACATACTGATTTAAAAAAGTATAGCCTGAATGCACTGTAAGTTGCTTTGGTTAAAAGTGTCTGATAAATGTAATGTAAAGAAAACTTTGTTGATGGATATTGTTGGTAATAAAAACATTCTTGTTTAAACCACAACAATTTTTGATCGTACACTGGCCAAAAATGTACTGGAACACTTAAGCCAGACTAAAATATCTGAATGTCATTGTATTGGCCAACAAAAATATTGAACCAGATGGCATTAACAGATGCTAGAGCTTTCTCAAAACTAACCTCACTTTTTAAGCCATATTAGCATTAATCTGAATAATCTGGTCCCAAGATGATATTTAGTGGATGTATGAAGTCAGTTACATCACTTGCTCACCAATGGTTGCATGTGATGCTGTGAATGGGTCAGAATGAGAGTCCAAAGAGTTGATAAAAACACCACAATTAATCCACGACTCCAATCCATCAGGTAATGTCTTGTGCAGCCAAAGGCTTTGTGTTTGTAAGAAACTATTCCATCATTAAGAAGTTTTAATGTTAAACTGTTGCTTCTGGCCAAAATACGAGTCCATGATTCATAATAATGCTTTCTCCAGTGAAAATCATATCCACATATTGGATGGCCTGAGGGTGTGTAAATTTTCAGCAATCTTTCATTTTTTTTTTTTGAAGTGTAATTGAAGTGTAAAAATCTTTTTAGAGGCCACAGGATTTAAATGTGAAATCTTCTGCCATCTTGTGGCATTTTTTTGCACATCATCAAAAACTTTATTATATAAAAAAACATTTCAGACAAAAGTATAATACATAAATCCACTACAAAAATGTCCCAAATCATTCAAATATGAATGAAATGACAGGAAACACAAAGAAATCATGGTTAGTAATTAATTTCCTAAAGTGGAATCAAGCCTCTTGTTTCTCTCTCATACAGATCTGGGATGTGTCCGACAGGCGAGTTTATCATACTGACTGTATTTTTGCCATGTAATTTGCGCTCGTACTCGATCAGCTGCCTCCAGAAGCCGCTGTTGGGTCTCACTATGGGTCTGAGTGATTTGAGCAGCGCGTGCGCCTCCGCTAGCGTCAGACGGCGATGTTTCATCAGATACGCCAGACACAGCGTCGCCGAGCGACTGACGCCCGCGTTACAGTGAACCAGCACGCGTCCTTCTTCGTCACTGACTTGCTGTATCTTATCAGCAACGGTGTCAAAATAGTCACAGAGTCTGGATTCGGGATCATCAGAGACAGGCACGTGCATGTAACCCACAGTGGGAATGTTTGTGTTGCTTATGTCCTGAGTCGTGTTAATAACACATGTAATGTTGAGAGAACGAATGATCGAAGAGTCGCTTGCTGTTTTGTTGTTGCCGATGTACAAACAGTCCGTTATCTGAGCAAACCCACCGAGTCCACCTGCTCTTCCTGACATGGTATGAATACTGGGGAAAATGTGCAAATGTCAGTATTGCAAACATCACAACTAAAAAGCATAATTTGACAAAGGTTAATGTTGCTTACACAATTAAAATACCAATTAGGGCTGTAAAACAATTAATCGCGATTAATCGCATTCAAAATAAAAGTTTATGTTTCCATAGGCTACTATATGTGTGCATACTGTGTATATTTATTATGTATAAATACACACACATGCATTTATATATTAAGTAAAAACAAATTATATACAAGTATAAATATACATACAAATATTTTTAAAATATATACATATATGAGTGTGTATTTATATATACATAATAAATAAACAGTACACACACAGATAGTATGCAAACATAAAGTTTTATCACGATTAATTGTTTTGCAGCCCTAAAACACTTTCAAAAGCTTTTTGTTTGAAGGTACAGACCATACAGTCAGTGATATGTATACACAGACTGAGTGTTACTGAGTGGTTAGGCAATTGGCACTGAATTCTTGATTGTTGCTAGGGTGTTGCTAAGGCGTTCTGGGTGGTTGTTAGGCAGCTTCTACTTAGTTCAAGGTGGTTGAGACTACAGACAGACAGATGCAGTAGATACTGATACTAGATAAATAGACAGACAGATATATCTATAAAATATTTGATCCCCTGCTGATTTTCTATGTTTGCCCACTGACAAAGAAATGATCAGTCTATAATTTTAATGGTAGGTTTATTTGAACAGTGAAAAAAATCCAGAAAAATGCATTTAAAAAAAAAGGTATGAATTGATTTGCATTTTAATGAGTCAAATAAGTATTTGACCCCTTCGCAAAACATGACTTAGTACTTGGTGGCAAAACCCTTGTTGGCAATCACAGAGGTCAGATGTTTCTTGTAGTTGGCCACCAGGTTTGCACACATCTCAGGAGGGATTTTGTCCCACTCCTCTTTGCAGATCCTCTCCAAGTCATTAAGGTTTCGAGGCTGACGTTTGGCAACTCGAACCTTCAGCTCTCTCCACAGATTTTCTATGGGATTAAGGTCTGGACACTGTCTAGGCCACTCCAGGACCTTAATGTGCTTCTTCTTGAGCCACTCCTTTGTTGCCTTGGCCGTGTGTTTTGGGTCAATGTCATCCATGACCTATTTTCAATGCCTTGGCTGGCTTCAATGCCCTGGCCCTGACAGTACATGGCCCCTTTGATCCGGTGCAGTTGTCCTGTCCCCTTAGCAGAAAAACACTCCCAAAGCATAATGTTTCCACCTCCATGTTTGACGGTGGGGACGGTGTTCTTGGGGTCATAGGCAGCATTCCTCCTCCTCCAAACACAGCGAGTTGAGTTGATGCCAAAGAGCTTGATTTTGGTCTCATCTGACCACAACACTTTCACCCAGTTCTCCTCTGAATCACTGGCAGACTTCAGACGGGCATGTACATGTGCTTTCTTGAGCAGGGGGACCTTGCGGGCGCTGCAGGATTTCAGTCCTTCACGGCGTAGTGTGTTACCAATTGTATTCTTGGTGTCTATGGTCCCAGCCACCTTGAGATCATTGACAAGATCCTCCCGTGTAGTTCTGGGTAGAGGTCTGCTACCCGACCCGAACTAAACTATATGCAGTTGGCTACGCTGCTTTCATAGACGCACACACACACACATTATTGCACACAGATAGAGATCGCGCAGCGAACACACAGCACGGAAACTTTTATTAGTAAAATAGCTTCGATAGGCTACTGACTCGCAATGTTATTTCTCTGCAATGAGGGCGTAAAATCACTGTTTTTGAAGTAACTAAGCTCTTGTAGAGAGAGACGCGCAGACGCAGGTTCATACACGCAACTTTCATCCCTCTCTCTCCGTCTCTCGATCTCTCGCTAATTCAAATAAATGATTAATTAATTCAAATAAACGCGATCTTACCGCACTACATCTCTGTGTCTGATTTAAAGCAGGCCGAATGCTAACGAGCCTTAACTGACGGAAATGACCATAATTTGCACGAATTATCGGAAGAATTATCGTCTTGTCGTATACAACCATTCAAAAACTCGGCAGCAGAATTTATGTGACCGCTGCACTTGATGTTCATAAACTTTCATAACTGGTGTTTTTTCTTTTGCCTTGTGAAGTGGCCGAGCCTTGATGAATCTGTTTCTTTACATGTATTTGCTTACTGACCGTTGCATGCAATCATGAAATACAACATCCTTTTTTACCTAATCAACTAATACCTTTTTAACTAATAATTAAATCATATTTAAAATGAAAATAAATAATTTTAGTAGAACAACAATCAAAATAAAAAAACTTACTAAAAAATATGTAAATATTAACCAGAGTTAGAGAACATGCAAATCAGAGTTAGAGAACATGCAAATCAGAATGAGCTTTATGAGCTTTATTGGCCAGGTATGCTTACACATACGAGGAATTTGTTTTGGAATTTGAATGTTCTTCAAGTAAATACAGGTGCATCTCAATGAATTAGAATGTCGTGGAAAAGTTCATTTATTTCACTAACTCAACTCAAATTGTGAAACTCGTGTATTAAATAAATTCAATGCACACAGACTGAAGTAGTTTAAGTGTTTGGTTCTTTTAATTGTGATGATTTTGGCTCACATTTATCACAATGCAGATGAGCTGAAGGCCACTGTCAAAGAAACCTGGGCTTCCATACCACCTCAGCAGTGCCACAAACTGATCACCTCCATGCCACGCTGAATTGAGACAGTAATTAAAGCAAAAGGAGCCCCTACCAAGTATTGAGTACATATACAGTAAATGAACATACTTTCCAGAAGGCCAACAATTCACTAAAAATGTTTTTTTTTTTTATATAGGTCTTATGGAGTATTCTAATTTGTTGAGATAGTGAATTGGTGGGTTTTTGTTAAATGTGAGCCAAAATCATCACAATTAAAAGAACCAAAGACTTAAACTACTTCAGTCTGTGTGCATTGAATTTATTTAATACACGAGTTTCACAATTTGAGTTGAGTTAGTGAAATAAATGAACTTTTCCATGACATTCTAATTCATTGAGATGCACTTGTATATTTTAGGTGAAAGAGGTTCAGCTGACAAAAAAGGTTTGGGAATCCCTGCATTATATGGGTCATTCCACGAAATCTGTGCCTTTTGCATCCCTAAGAAATAATCAAACATAGATTTAATATAACAACAAATAAATGTGCAATTTAAAAACATAACAATATGATGTTATGCTTTCATCAATATTACATCAAAAAAAAGTAAATTAAATATTATTTTAAATAATTTAAATAGCATTTATGCTGGTAAGGGTAAGGTTTTTGGCCTGTCTCTCACTATGATTTTTCTTTTTCAGCAGGACTTTTAATTTGCAAAATGAAGGCAAAATGATATAAAAATCACATTTGCATATTGTTCTAAATATAGTCTCATTGTTAACCAATGTTTTTGGCATAAGTATGCATTTTTTTATATAAAATATAAATCATTTTATTGGTGTCCCCTGATTTCATGTCAGCCCTGTTACCCTCATCAAAAAACCCTTGTAAAATAATGTATATTCAAGTTGCATCATTTCTAGGAGTTTACATCATCTCTCAACCAGGATTCCTACACTTCCATTTTAAAATGTACATTTAAACAATTATTTTTTTACATTTAATATAATCAATATCTACAAGTAAAATCCTTTCAAAATGTACATTATGTGCTTTTGTGAACTTGACTACTTGCTAGCAATTTACAAATTTGTTTCAAATGTCAAACCTGTTAATGTCAACCTGTTACTTTTTTAGAGTAACATGTTTTGACGTGGGTAACAGGGATGACATTGATTAGGTTTGACCCTGTTTTTAAAGATTGTCTGTGTAAAATTCAAACATTTTAAAGGTCACCCTTGGTATACTATTGAGCTAATGCCTATATCATTCAGTAGCATATGAGTTCTAATTAAACTATAGTATCTGACGCTTGTGTCGGTAACAGGGTTGACAAAAAATACCAAAACATGAGGTAGAAAAATAGTCATAAAATAATGAATTACATAGCCTGAGATGGCACAATACAATTTCTTGTCATTTTAAAGTGTCTTCATTTCATGGATATTTAAAAAATAAAAAATATTGATTAAGCTTATTTTATTTTTCAATTTTTCCAAGTGGAAAAAGCACCGATTTCGTGGAATGACCCATATGTAAATAAGAAATAACATTAATTAGTGAACTTTAATGTTTTTAAAAAATTCTTACAAAGACATAGTAATAATAATTAAAATAAAAATGAATGTGTTCATAAAAGCTTTCTTAAAATTGAAATGATTTTTGTAAATCAAGTGGTCAAATGCTGTGCGGCCTCTCAGTTTTCTGTGTAATTATAACCACATGACTAGTCTTTGTGTGAACGTCAACAAAACTGGAAGACTTTCTGAATATTGCAGAAGGCTAATTTATAAAGGTACATATAAAAGATGAAAAAGAATAATTATGCAGAATAAATACATTATAAATAATGTATTGCTATTGTATGAATACTATGTAATAAATAAAAACGTTAAGTGTAGTCTGAGTAAGTGTAGGAGTATTTTAAAATCTAATATAATTACAAGTACTTAATTTATGGATTCTGATTATTTAATCCAGATCACATGTCAGTTACTTACCCAGCACTGGATACTGATACCAGACTGTCCAGATTTTGCTAGATTTACCTTGAAAACCTTGGCCATGGGGTGGGATTTTTTTTTTTTAAAGGACTTTTGTACAATTAAGCCAACATAATAAAGCAGTCTATACAGCACACAGCGCTTTGTGATTGTAAAATATTACATTTGATACTAGATTCGCCGCTCTTTATCAGTGCATTGCTACATGATAAACATTTCACAACTGTGTATCATCTTAAACTGCGACAAAAGTCAGTATATTTATCAATAGTTTACGCTGCATTATAAAATATATACCTTGGATTGTCTTAAAAGCTTTATTAGTAGGCTATAACAGCAAAAAGTGCTAAAATATGAGCAATAATATGATTACCCACCTGTGCGCGACTGTCAGCTGATGAAGTCTTCTTCTACTCGATGCGGCTTGGAAACTGTAACCGCACATCGCCACCTAGCCTTGAGAGTTATAAATCTATCTATCTATCTATCTATCTATCTATCTATCTATCTATCTATCTATCTATCTATCTATCTATCTATCTCTATAAGTTCTTGCACAAGTTAGCGTTTGCTTTCAGACCATTGGATGATTGGATCATAGATAATTTTTTTCTCTTTCTTTTAAGTAGTCCCCTTTTTTTTTTATCCTGCATGGACTGCAGAAAACTGACACTAGTTAGAGGCCATGAGATGAAAACTCAAATAATCCATGCTTATCCTCTAAGAAAGAACAATGTTGGTGCATACTTTTGTCACTGAATTTTGTATATATATATATATATATATATATATATATATATATATATATATATATATGAAAGAGTACCCTTTAATAAATAAATAAATAAATAATAAAAAAAGATGATGTGTGTGTAATTGCATTGAATGTGCACTTGTAGTGAAATTTCAAAAGTATCTTTTTAAAACACTGTACTTGCAGATAATATAATATCAATTAATGGCATAAAAGGCCACTTAAAGGGATACTCCACCCCAAAATGAAAATTTTGTCATTAATCACTTACCCCCTTGTCGTTCCAAACCCGTAAAAGCTTCGTTCGTCTTCAGAGCACAATTTAAGATATTTTGGATGAAAACCGGGAGGCTGTGACTGTCCCATTGACTGCCAAGTAAGTTACACTGTCAAGGCACAGAAAAGTATGAAAAACATCGTCAAAATAGTCCGTCTGCCATCAGTGGTTCAATCTGAATTTAATCAAGCGACGAGAATACTTTTTGTACGCAAAGAAAATAAAAATAACAACATTTATTCAACAATTCGTCTCCTCTCTGCATCCGATGGACGCAAAGTGCGTACGCTATTTTCTGTCATCAGTAACGCATCTGTTTACTGTTTACTCATTATTCACATTAACATTCTTAACATTAAATTATTAAGACTTCTTATCTATTTGGATGTTCTTAATATTACCATTAACATTAACTGAATTCTGAAAATCCTCCTCTTAGATTCATTATCATTTATCATTTTCCTACATTAAGTGTGTGGGGTAAATCGGTATTTTTCTGTCTGTAGTAAATCATATTTTTGGTTTTTATTAAAAATATGACATTTCATGCATGACATTTTGTCTTTCTCCTCTAGAAGCATTAAAAATAAAAGTAAAAATGCTCTCACCTGTTGCAGGTAATTGACCAGTCGACACATGAAGTCCCCAAATATCCAGATAGGAAGACTGTACAAAGTGGCAGTGAAAGGAACACAACAGACCAGGAAAAGTATATCTGTGGTGGCAAGATTAACTGAAGAGAAACAAAGTCTGTTCACTAACGTCAAGTAAGTAAATATGATATTTGGAGAAACAAGGAATCTTTGATACCTATGTAGAGGTTTGTAACAGTTTTCATCTGCTGGTTTTTGACGACTACATAGATGACCAATGAGTTACCCACCAAACCTACAAATATAATAAGGGTGAAAAACACTGGAACCAGCCAGGCGTCCGTCAGTGGGATTGGGCTTTGAGATCCCATGGGATCTGATTGATTGCAATCATAAATATTTGCTTCATTATTGCACAAGATAAGTTCTGCAACCTCATTGGTCCTGTTACTTTCTGTCATTAGACTTGCATGTGTCATAATAACCTGAAACACAAAAACATATTCAATTTTCATAATAAATATGTTAATCTTCAACTAAACGGCATGCATTTAAATGATAACATTAAGTCTGGAAGTATTTCTATACCCCCATGCCATCATGATTAATAATTAAAGATTCTTTACTATTATTCACCTGTCACACTGGGGAAATCCATTAATGATGTCTATTTTTTTTCATTTCTTTTTGACTAGTTAATACTTTAACTATTTTATATGAGTAAGAAAAAAAAAAACTGCCAGCATAGCAAGACAAAATACACTTGTATTAAACACCCATTTTTATCAAAACAAGTCTTAGTATCTTAATATTTCAAGTATATCTTGTCTCAAATATATTTATTGGATTGACACCTTCAAACAAAAAGCCATTTTGGTAACATTTTATTTTAACATGACATAGTTGCATGTTACATCTACTTTCTATAATAACAGTAAATTATGCATAATTACAAGCAACTAAGCCTAAATCAAACCCTAACCCTATAGTAAGTGCATGTGGTTATTAATATTAAGCAGTATTTACACTGTAACAATGTCACCTTAAAATAAAGTGTAACATCATTTCTGCAGTGTACCATTACATTTACATTTACATTTATGCATTTAGCAGACGCTTTTATCCAAAGCGACTTACAGTGCATTCAGGCTATACATTTTTTTTTTTTTAATCATTTTTTTTTTTAATCACCATTAAAGTCAAATTGCTAAATACATACAGAAAAGTCTACAATTTCTAAAACACTGTGCTCTCTTTACAGTCTTACCCTGGTAACACCTTATTTTAAGGAACATTTCTCACTACTAAACAGCATGCACATTACTAGCATATTGGCTATTTATTAGCACATATTAATGCCTTATTCTGCATGATCATATTTTAGATCCCTTACCCATACCTAAACCTAACTACTTATGTATTAACTATTAATAAGCAGCAAATTAGGAGTTTACTGAGGCAAAAGTCATAGTTTAATTTATAGTGAGAACTGGACTTTAAAATAAAGTGTGACCCTTGTCCTAAATTTGAAGACAAAAATTGTATGTATACAGTATGCAATATCATGCAATATTAGCTTACCTCTTTCAGTAACCTTTGGTCTTATTAGAAAGAAAAGATTCTTCCTAAAACATGGTTCAATCCTATGGGAAAGTAAATGTTTCCAAGCTGTCCATGCCTCTTCTTCACAGCAGTGGAGTGTCACACGTACAGTGACAGCACTTGTTGTTGCTGAAGTACTGCACAGGGGAGGAGCTAAATGATATTAAAAGGGCTTTTAGAAAGTTATATTTAAGAAAACTGAGATTCAATTGCATGTGGTTTTTAAAGAATTAGACAAAATGCAAATTATGTTTTGTTATATAAATCACAAAAGGTTACCATATGATGGATACAAAAAAAAAAATATATATATATATCTTTAACAATTGTTACAAATCATGATTTAATAATGCTTTCACTTTCAGTTAAAAAGTTCAGAGAACAGTAAATAATCTCCAACATGGCCAGCAACACACAAATGAAGCAACTAGACTTGCAGCAACTGGCCTTAGAAGGGAAAAATAAAGTCTTACTGAAAGTAAGGAGTTTATTGTCTGTTATGCAGCAATCCCTAGAAATATATTTCTATAAATAATGAAACAAGTTGACAATTCTGCAAGCAGATACACACGTGGTCAGAATTGTTGGTACCCTTGGTAAATATGATCAAAGAAGGCTGTGAAAATAAATCTGCATTGTTAATCCTTTTGATCTTTTATTTAAAAAAAAATTCACAAAAATCTAACCTTTCATTGAACTAAAACAATTGAAAATGGGGGAAAATCTCATTATGAAATAAATGTTTTTCTTAAATACACGTTGGGCACAATTATTGGTACCCCTAGAAATTCTTATGAGTAAAATATCTGTGAGTTATATTCCCATTCATATTTACAATTTTGAGCACTACAGAGTGATTATGAACATGAAATTATCCAGCCATGGCTTCCTGTTTCACAGAAATATAAATAGGAGGGAAAACAAAGGCCAAATTCCCTTAATCATCCATCACAATGAGAAAAACCAAAGAATATATTTCTGATTCTGATGTGCAGCAACACATAATTGACCTTCACAAATTAGAAAGTGACTTTAAGAAAAGAGCTAGAGCAGTGAAAATTCCCATTTCCACCATCAGGGCAATAATTAGGAATTTCCAATCAACATACAATGTTACAAAACTGCCTGGAAGAGGACGCATGTTTATATCGTCCTAATGCACGGTGAGGAGGAGAGTTTGAGTGGCTAAAGACTCTCCAAGGACCACAGCTGGAGAACTGCAGAAAATAGTAGTCTCAGGGTCAGAAAACCTTAAGAAATATATATCAAACAGCATCTATGCCACATGATGTTTGGGAGGATTTCAAGAAAAAAAAAATCAAGAAAAGAAAATGCTCTCATCCAAAAACAATCCCCAGCATATTCAGTTGTCAGACACGACTGGAACTTCAAACAGGACTGGCTTCTATGGTCAGATGTAACTAAAAAATTTTTTTATTTTTTATTTTTTATATTTCTGCTGGAGGTCCTGGACATCTTGTTTAGACACATGGCATCTTTGATTCTATCAAATACCAACAGATAAAAAAATCAATGAGTGACTGACTCTGTTAGAAATCTTATAATGGGCCATGTTTGGATCTTCCAACCGTACAATAATCCAAACACAAACCTCAAAAACAACACAAAAATGGGTCACTGAGCACAAAACCAAGCTTCTGCTATGACCATTCCAGTCCTCTGACCTGAACCCTATAGAAAATGAGTGGAGAGAAGAAGCACCACCATGAAGCTGGGAATCTAAAGGGTCTGGAGTAATTCTGGATGAAGGAATGGTCTCTGATCTCTTGTCAGGTGTTCTCTAACCTCATCAGGCATTATAGGAAAAAAACTCCTATAATATTTTGGCAAATGGAGGTTTCAAAAGTATTGAATAAAAGGGTATCGTTAATTGCGTCCAGTGTGTATTAGAGAAAAACATTTATTTCATAATGATATTTCCCCCATTTAAGATTCTTATGCTCCAATGAAAGGTTAGATTTTTGTGATTTTTTTTTTTAAATAAAAGATCAAAAGGATTAACAATGCAGATTTATTTTCACAGCCTTCTTTGATCATATTTACCATGGGTCCCAACAATTAGTAGTGTTGGTTTTTCTTCTTTTTCTTTGTTTCTGGGTGTTAAAACAAATCTTTTGAGTGAATGATTCAGTGACTCTAAATTCAACTAACGGTCTTATAATCAGTATTTCTGAATGGATTTATGGAGTGAATGATTCAGTCACTTGTCATCACCTACTGGTGTAACCTGCAGAAAGAGTCGCTGAAAATCTGCAGACAATCACAAATCATTGCACAGCATTCTGTGCAAAAAGACGAGTGAGACACCTGATTATTAGCTTGTACCTTAAACCTGCTCTCTTTAAAGCCATTGGTCTTTTTGTGTGATTTAAAATTCACATGGTCCTTCTTTGTTCTTTGCTGAAGACCTCACCTTGTGACAGGCCAGGACTGACACCTAATAAAAGCTATTCTCAAATCATGCTGTGATTAAAAATCTTCAAATTGATTTAATTTTTGGTCTTTAAACTGTCACCAGAAAATACTTGGTGTGATAATGGCCGCAGTATATGAGACAGTTATTCTTCGTTATAAATAGTAAGAACAGAAGCTTCTGCAATTAAAGAATCAGTCATTAATCAGTACTTATATCATCATGACATGTTGACGCACAGTGTTAGGGAAAGTTACTTCTAAAAGTAATGCATTACAATATCGCTTTAGTTCCTAAAAAAAGTAACTGATTGCGCTACTTAGATACTTTTTTATAAAAATTAATGCATTCGATTTCTCATCTGGGCTGGACTTGCTTGTTTGTTTTTAGTATAAAAAGTTCTATTTCTGACAAAAGTCATTTTTGCTTATTAGTATGGCTGAATTGGATTTTAGAAGGTCAGCAGCAAAGACACTGGTTAATAAAATGGGACTAAATACATACAGGGTATTTGTGTTATTTAACATTGAATTATTAAAGGTTTGCATCATATTCTGAGTTTGCATTTCATAGTTCTTATTCATTTTGAGGAATACTGAATCTGTTTTTGTCCAAGCGAGATGAGTATATGCATGTTCACATTTAGTCTACAACTACAGTAACCATCATGTTCACACAGCAAGCACAATGCAACTTACTTCTGATTTCTCTCAACATGGGAACAGGAAAGCTGTCAGTCAGTAAAGGGGAAAACAAAGTAACTGGTGGTACTTATTTGAAAAAGTAACTTATTTTCTTGTAAATTAAAAAGTAATGTTTTACTTTACTGATTACTTGAAAAAATGTATCTTGTTATTTAACTTGTATTATCCCAACACTGCTGATGCACTTGTACCATTCTGTCTCACTCCGGTTTTCCTTCTCAGCCTAAATCAGATTTAGCAGTTCTGGTTGAAGAAAGTGGAGATCGGTCCTCCTCCAGAAGCTCTTCTGGCTCTTCTTCTCCTCTCTCCCTCCATCAGTCTTACCAAGCCCAACAGGCGTCTCATTAGACCGATGAGGATGTTTCTCCGCTGTGTTGGTGTATTTGAGTAGTATACAACGTTCGTGTATGCACTCCATATCAATCTCTTTTGTTGCTTGTGAACTTAGTTGTCCCATGATAAAACTGTTTATCATTTACTAGATACTCCGAAACTTCTACCTACACAATGACTTTCATGGCTTTAAATGCTGTAATAGGTGACATGTATGGGTACAATAATGACAAAAAAAATGATATCTCGATAATTTTGGGATTTTTTTGATAACGGCAACTAAAAATGATCTTGAGTGTGTTTTTGTGCTGGTGCTTTGGCTGGTTTAGGCCTGCCAATGGATAAATACTGTAAATATGACACTAAAACCAGCAGTAGGTGGTGGCAGGTTCCTGCCTTAATGAGGGATTCACTGAATCACTCATTCAAACAATTTGTTAAAAAGAGCTGATTCATTTAGAAATGAAGCAAGTGACTGTCTTCATAAATGGATCATTGAATCATTGATTCAAATGATTTGTTTAAAACCAGATTCATTCATCCCCCCCCCTGTTGAACTGTTGTATAAAATCAATATAACATTTGCCATCATGCTGAAAAGGCAATATTTGGGAAAACGGCACTATTGCTTGTGTGGTACAACTATATCATATTTTATTAATATCAAAAACATAAACCTATACAGGGATAAGTTTTGCTTTCATAACTTGAATTATAGGGGCATTCTATATTCTTTTAGTAGAGACTCTCTTTTTGTGATTTTTTTTTATTTTTTTATTTTTTGATTGAACAAAAATAGAGCTAAGGTGAATTAGAAAATGTTATTTAATATAGATGTTTTCCCATATTTTTCATTATGAAAAGCAGAAATGAAAACAGTGCAATTTCTTTAAAACACATTTCTTTACTGCAGTCTGTAGTGAAAACAAATCATACCAACAACTTGGTTTCAGCTAGAGATTTACAACAGACTACAGTATGACCATGAAAAAAGGCCTGCAATTTAATACAAAAACATTTTTTGCAATCATACGCCTAATGACAATTACAATTAACAGTATAAAAGGGATTAAAATTTCAGCACTTGCTATTGGGAGTCCTGTAAATTTGTCTTTTCTTCAATGGCCTGTTTGACAATTTCAGCCAGCTTTAAGCGATCTACTTTGTCTGAAAATGATCTACCTGTGAAGAAAGAAAAACAACAGGTTGATATACTTGATCAAATTTATGCAATTAATTAATCAAGGATGGCAGTTTGTAATACTTACTTGCTTGTGTTTTTCCAGTGTTAGTTTAAAACAACTTGTCTACAACATCACATTTAATTTGACAATCATTTCATTTGACTTGACCAAATCTTTCTGCTACTGTCAAGCACTGGTTAGGCAGTTTTCCCGTTTTCGTCTTTGTTCACTTTCAAAATTAACGCATTTCAAGCTCTTTCTTCATAACCAATTCAGCATCTTAAGCACTTGAAAGCTTAAAGAAAAAATGTAATTGAGATTTTGAACTAAAGCACTAATCCTACAATTCATTTACATAGAACCAAACCCTACGAGCTCTTACCTGAATCTGTAAATCTATTGTTTAGCTGCTACGCAACTAGTATTTCCTTCATGAAATGCAATTTGTCTTTAATTTTTTTGTCCATCCTGTCATCAAAAGGTCAAGAGTATTCTGACCAAAAATACCTATTCTG
The DNA here is from genome assembly GCA_039654775.1 of Spinibarbus caldwelli. Lineage (NCBI taxonomy): Eukaryota > Metazoa > Chordata > Actinopteri > Cypriniformes > Cyprinidae > Spinibarbus > Spinibarbus caldwelli. The sequence goes on along the minus strand of CM077222.1, from coordinate 11,310,262 downwards.
ACATTTCTTTGATGTTGCTCTTGACTGTTTATAACCAACATATTAACATTAGGATACCTTTTTAGGTTATTAGCAATTAAAAATTGCTAATAACTGATTTCATAATCCACTGATTCAAATGACAAACTTCAATCTTTTTTATATGAGCTCTCACCTCAAATTCATAGATTCAGACATCCAATTTTAGTCTATAGTAAAAAGTTGGATGTTATTCTACCTTCAACCACAGTAAAACTACTAGTAAATAAACTACAGACACAAACACATACCATCCCAACTTAACCCTTGCAATCCATCTCTGAGTAGTTTGCAATCTCGATTGAATCGCCATGCTTCATGCATAACTTCATTTAGCTTCTCATCCTCATTGTCACCTGTAAAAACAGCACAAAGATACTGCAAATCTTGTGTTTCTTAATTTTTTTTTAATGAAAGCTACACATTCAAAGCAAAGATTTCTGGATTTGAGGACTGTTGTGGAAAATATCATGACCAGTGTCAAACAACTATCTTCTGTCTCAGTCTTGAGTTACTGAAGAATAACCTGTGGATTATAAACACCACAAACTAACAATGCATGTCCATACGTACCAGCCTGTGGTAAGATGCACTGTGCGATTACATCCCGTAGTTTTTCCAGAGCCACATTGGTGTCTTCAGCCTCATTCTCAGGATCATTGATGAAAAGTTCATCGCTAGGTTTGGTGCTGCATGAAGCAGAAATAAAATACAGATCTATAAGTGCATTCTGCTAATAAAGACACAGAATAATGTTAATTAACTGAAAAGGAACACAACAAAAATGAGAGACTCACCCAAGTAGCTTTCTCTTTCTCAAAATGGGGTTGTTGACCGAGTTGAGTGGCTTTAGACTGAGATTCAGTTCCTGTATCCTCATGTTGGCCAGTTGTTCAGCATGGGCCTGTTGGATTCCAGCCACAACTGCCTGAATGAACAATATAACAACACATAACTTTTATACTGATTATGCATATACAGCAACAGTATTATTCAACATATAAAAGGTGGTGCAGCAGATGGGAGGAGAAATCATTCATGATTCTTTGTACAAAGAGTTGATTCCGAGTTCAAGTTTTAATCTCTGAAATTGAAATTTTCATGATTAATTTTTCACCATTAACTCTGGTATTTTACCGTTTACTTCTATACAACTACTTTGAAACAATCTGTATTGTATAAAGCACTATATAAACAATAAATATGAAATCCTAGCACAATAAATTCAGATATTTTGGAAATACCAGTAACTAGGGGTGGGTGATATGACCAAAAATCTTATATCACGATATGAGTCATTTTATTTCATGGTAACGATATATATCACAATATAGTTATTTTTGCTTTAAAGGGGTCATATGATGCGATTTCAAGTTTTCCTTTCTCTTTGGAGTGTTACAAGCTGTTTGTGCATAGATAAGATCCCTGAAGTTGCCATGACTAAAGTCTCAAAACTAAAGAGATATTCTTTATAAAAGTTAAGTCGACCACACCCTCCTAAAACGACTCATTCAAATGTCTACGTCACGGTGTGGGGAGATTTGCAAAACACTGCCCAAATGTATACACAATGAAAGAAGGCGGAACTTTTATTCTCGCTGTAGTATTGTTGCTGCCGCCGCCATGTCGTGGAGACGCTGTGTTTCGTTGTGAAAGCAAAACTACTTTGTTTGGGCTTCCAAAAGAGGTCACAACTAGAAATCAGTGGTTAAGTTGTATTTACAACATTGTTCCAGAACAGTTCAACTCAAATATTCGAGTGTGTGCAGCACATTTTACGGAGGACAATTTCCTGAACCTGGGAGTAGCCTGCCAGCTGTGCTCAAAGACTGTTTCTATAAAGTGGGGCAATTCCAACTTTGCAAGGACAGTCTGGCGCTTCTGACTCACAGCCTGTAAGTATGTTTTCATATTTAAAGAATTTGCCATTGACTATTCAAACGCAAGTTTTGAGCAGTGTAGAGTAGTGTTTGTTGTTTGTCGTTTCTCCGATCACAAATGCACACATGGTAATGTTTACGCAGCGCGATGCAACGAGACACGTAAAAAGACACTATAAGTCATTATAATCTGTAATTATGTCCCCACTGGATGCAACAAATGCCTCGTTTATAATGGGTTTTATTGTTTTTGTGTCATCGCGCCGGGACATGGCATCACAATACAGTAGCCGCTTTTCCACTGTCGGGCCAGTGCGAGCCAGTGCTTTAAACGGGCCGGGCGGGGCTAATAGCCTCGGACCTGTAGCACCAAGCCCAAAATCACGATGCGTTTCCACCGTCGGGCCAGAGGCGCCGCAGCACTTCACTAAAACCCGCCCTTAACACGCCTCTCTGGAACAACGTCATGCGACCCCATCATTTCCAAAACAAAGAGAAGTTATCAGAAACTCATAAGAAATAAGTCACTGGAACTAGCGCAATCACAAAACGAACATGATAAAAGCGGCCGTTTGTTTGCATGCTTTGTTAAAGATTAAAAAAGCTTCGATGTTTTACAATAATAAGTGATACATTGATCATAATGAATTAATTTATCTGGATTGAAAATTAGTCACAGGAAAAAAGCGGTATGATCCGTTATGTCACAACTACTTGGAAGAAAGAGGACACATAGCCTGCTTATTCAGTCGAGTACGTTTCTGTTTATTTGTAGTCACAGTATAGCCTACATCACATTTAGATGATCATTTCTAGATTTTTTCCCATTAAAAATACGATCCAAGTAGCAGAGGGAGCTCCCGAAAAAAAAGCATTATATTTTTATGACATACGTGGAGCTAAAGTCTCCAGACGAGACTTATGACAGATAAAATATGTTACTAAATAAATACATGATTGTGATAGAGATTGAGAAGCTGATGTCTGATTTCTTCAAGCGGTCGTATTTACCATGTTTACTATGGTAACATTAATGGCTAGCGTGCATCTTTTGCATTGCTTATTAATATTTCTGCCTTGTATGGTGATCATAATCCACATCGGATCTCAAACAGAAGTTATTTCAAACACTCGCTGCTGTCTGAAAATGAGTTTTCAGCTAAAATTATTTTAAAAGTCTTTAATGCTGGTGTTATAGCTGCTTACTTTATGAAATGATCCGCGGCTCTCCAGATGTGCAGAAACTCCGCCTTTGTTCATAACCACTCCTCTAGCCCCAGCTGGTCCGCTTTGGCCCAAGGTTTTCGTCGGGCCAAAAAACCCGGGCCATTGGCCCCGACGAAGCACCGACGAGGCACGATCAAGCCCCGGAAGTGACAGTGGAAACGCGACTGGCCTTGGCACGCACTAACACGCCCGCTTTTGGCCCGACAGTGGAAACGAGACTGGCCTTGGCACGCACTAACACGCCCGCTTTTGGCCCGACAGTGGAAACGCGGCTAGTGAGGGGCGTAACATTTCCGTCTCACACTTGAGGTATTCTGCCAATCACAACGCACTGGATAGCTGGCCAATTAGAGCACACCTTGCTTCACAGAATGATGAGCTTTGTAAAAATTGACGCGTTTCAGAAAGGTGGGGCATAGAGGAGCAACAATAATGTACAGTATGTGGAAAATGTGTTTTTTGAACCTTAAACCGCATAAACACATTGCATTACACCAAATACACAAAATTTTGTTCTTTTTAGCAACGTCATATGACCCATTTAAAAACAAAATGAAAATGTTGCTCCAGGGGGACAGTGTCTGCAACGAGTGCATTAAACATCAGCAGATACTACTCAACTAAGCTTTTAAATGTTGTCTTTCTTTGGAGCTCACCTTGTCCATCATCATTTGAGCAGACGGAAGCACATTGTCCAGCGCTTCAGTGCAGTTGAGCCAGGGATGGGCTAACACTCCCTCTATGGTTAGTCTCTCCTCTGGCTTCACTTTAAGTAGCCTTAATGCAACAAAACATGTTAGATCTGAGAAACAAAAGCATTGGTTTACACCACTGAAATTAAGCAGCAGTTTACCTAAATTTACATAGCTACATCATTATTTTTTCAAGATAGACTAAAGATAGTTAATCGGTCGCTTTGGATAAAAGTGTCTGCTTAACGCATAAATGTACAATGTAAATCCTAAACTCATAGTGGCGTTAGAGAATTTGAGCAACTAAAAAGAATGAAAGGTTGGCAAACCACAGCTCTAAAAATGCAAAAATGTTTATTTCATGTTATCACCACAGGTGATGTTTTGTATCAGTCTGATGAGATTAAGACTAGAAGGGATACAGCTGCGGCTACAGAGCATGCGCACATCAATATAGCTGAATTTTTGTCACACTGCAATAATTACTTTTTGCAATAAATAATTAGTTTTTTTATTTAAGGGGTAGGTTTACAGTTGGGGTAGGTGTAAACGTTAATATTGTTAAAGTTAATTTCCGGCTACAGCTGTATCCCTCCAAGCCACAGCTGTCTGACGAAGAGCCATAGGGCTCAAAACATCACCTATTGTGAAAAAAATGAGCTGTGGTGTGCTAACCTTTTTCTTTTTATTGTTTACAATAATTGAGCACCCTCATATAGGTTTTTGTTGCCCGTCAGATGTGTGCATTTTTAAATTTTTTAAGAATTTGAGCAAATTACATCAAAATTGGCAACAAAGATTTTAAAAATCACCTTAATTGTTCTGCCAAATTTCAAACTGTTTTACCATACAGATTTAGGGGATGCCGTAGACTCCCAGCCACAACAGTAAAAAATTCAATACATGCCTATGCACATTCTGTTCTTGGCCCTAAATAAGTAAGGAAGTATTTTTTAATAAAAACAGAAAGTAAATGGAAAGACACTCACTTGCGGACAATGTCCTTGGCCATTTCAGATATTTGACTCCACTCCTCCTCTGGGAAGTCAAAGCTGCCAGTCATGATTTTTTTGCGCATATCTTTTGGGATGGTACGGCTGTGGTGTTTGGAGTAAAATGGAGGATATCCGCAGAGCATTACATAGACGATCACCCCTAAGGACCATAGGTCACAGCTCTAAAGAGTGGAAAATAAAAGGAAGAAAGAATGCATTAGCTTCACAGTTAGCAAGCTAAACACCTTCAGTCAATTCTTGTGACAAGGCAGAAAATGAAAAATGTGAAACTAGGGATGTAATGATTCACTCAACTCACAATGCGATATGATTCACAATACTGATTTCACGATACGATTCTCACATTTTTTGTTGAGATTTAAGACAAATTATAAATGAAAAGTTTCTCAGACAAAATTCTGCATGTTTCTTTGTGAAACTGAAATGACAAATAAAACTAAAAAAATGTGAAAACAAATCCCTGATTAATCGAATGCAATAGTCATGCATATCTTGTCAGTAAAGCCGGTTCTGTGATTAGCAGTACATCTCCATCACGTGCTTTCAGATGGAGCAGCATTTACTGCACAGAGCCACAAAACTGCATTCATAATCGCAGACGATATAATCGCGCGATAATGAAATCGAAGATATCGTTCTGCGATTATGAAAGCTGTTTGCGTAGCTTGTCAGTGAACTACAGCTCTCTGTAGTAAATGCTGCTCCATCTGAAAGCACGTGAAAATACGACATTTAATAACGTTTTTATTCCAGACTCACTTCATAATGTCAGTCGAGTGTTTGAAATAATTCTGTGAGATGACGTGGCTTTTTAAACAGAATAATTAAGGCATGCAATATTTCATAGTATTCCAAGCAGTGATAAAGAATGTGTAGATTAGCATTGCATTATTATATACTTTATTATAATAAAAATTATAATGAGACAAACTCAGATAAACCATAACCATTGTCATAGTCCTGTCTTTATTAGTCACGTTGAATCAATGAAAGCAGTTAAATCTTCTGTTTATTCAGCTGCAGCGATAGACATTTCCTTGATTTTTTCTGCGGGGGCATATTTGGAGTTTCAGCGTGAGAGCGCCCTCTGGCCTTCGGGTGGAGATTTACTACTGATCACAGAACCGTGCTTCACTGAAAGATACGCATGACAATTGCAGCTTCTGCCTAATCGCGTTTTATCGCCTTTGCAAATTAATTTCGATTAATAGTGCAGCCCTATCCCAAATCATACAAATAATACTAATAAAATAAATCTCCTCATTTAAACAAAAGGCCTGTGCCCTTTCCATTTAAAATTAGAGGCAACCACTGCATTTTAATCACGATCCAAACAAAGATGCTGCACACATGCAGCGTGAACAGTTTTTGATTTAAATTAGATTGTATAATTTCAAAATTTGAAGCAAAAACAGAATGGTCTGACTTTAACTTTGTGAAACTGTGCTACATAAAATATCTGCACAAAACAAAAACAGCAGACAGGCTGAATGAGATGCAAATTCACTTTCTGCCAGCAGGTGGCACTTATGGAACAGCAGCAACACAGTGTTTCATAGTTTACCACTGTAAACAAAGTAGCACTGTGCTCATAAACACTACTTTAATGTGCTGTATACAGAGTCAAGATAAAAAGAAAACACCATCTAAACTTTTCTGAAGACAGTCAGTTCCCCTCAGAGATACATTCATATAACCCCATATCATCAGCATGTAATAAATGTTGAAATCCAAAAACATACTCTTGTCACTCTACAGGAAGAATAACATAGCAGGCAAGAATCTGAGTATTTGCACTGTAAAAAATGACCAGTGGACATCAAATAGATGATAATTAGTGCTGTCAAATGATTAATCGCATCTAATCGCATTCAAAATAAAAGTTTTTGTTTACATAATATATGTACTGTGTATATTTATAATGTATATCTAAATACACTCACATACAGTATATATTTTGAAAATATTTACATGTACATATATTGAATATATTTACATGTATATATTTATATTCATATTCAAATTTACATAATATATAAATATTCTTAATATATAAACATAATATTTTTTCTTAAATATATACATGCATGTGTATTTATATATACAGTGCCTTGCGAAAGTATTCATATCTCTTCATTTTTTTCATGTTTTTTATGTTGCTGCCTTATGTTAAACTCTTTTTTCCCCCCACATCAGTCTACACTTCGTACATCATATTGACAAAGCAAAAACAGAAGTCACAACTTCATAAATTTATTAAAAAATAAAAAACTGAAATAAGTACATTGCATAAGTATTCATACCCTTAACTAAATATATAGCTGAAGCACCTTTACAGCCTCAAGCCTTTTTTGTTTGAGGCGACAAGCTTTGCTCATCAGCATTTGGAAATTATCTGTCATTCTTCTCCTCACCTCTTCACCTCTCAAGCTCTGTCAGGTTGGATGGGGGCAGATGCACATTTTCAGGTTTCTCCAGAAATATTTGATTGTGTTCAATCCCAGGCTGTGGCTGGGCCACTCAAGGACATTCAGAGTTGTCTATCAACCACTCTTTCGGTGCGTTTAGGTCCATTGTCTTATTGGAAGGTGAACCTTCTGCCCAGTCTGAGGTTCTGAATGCTCTGGACTGGGTTTTCATTAAGGCTATCTCAATATTTTGGTGCATTGAGCTTTTCTTCACTCTGACGAGTCCCTCAGTTCCTGCTGCTGAAAAACAGCCCCACAGCATGAGGCTGCTACCAGCACACTTTACTTTTTGGATGGTACTCTGCAGGTGATGAGCAGTGCCTGGTTTGCTTCAAACATGATGCTTGGAATTGAGGATCATCAGACCAGAGAATCTTGTTTCTCAAAGTCTGAGGGTCCTTTAGGTGCTGTTTTGCAAATTCTAAGTGTGTTTTCATGTGTCTACACTGAAGAGAGGATTGAGTCTTGCCACACCGCCATAAAGTCCAGATCGGTGGAGTGTTGCAGTGGTGTTTGTCCTTCTATAGGTTTCTCCTATCTCCACATATGATCATGGAGCTCAACTAGTGTGACCATCAGGTTTTTGGTCACCACACCAACCAAAGCCCTTCTCTATCAATTGGTCAGTTTGGCCAGGAGGCCAGCTCTAGGAAGAGCCCTGGTTGTTTCAAACGTCTTCCACTAAGGGTAACAGAGACTACATGCTTCTGTGAACCTTCAGTGAAGCAGAATTTTTTCCTGAACTCTTCCCCAGATGTGTGGCTTGACGCAACCCTGTTTCTGAGCTCTACAGGCAGTTCTTTGGACCTCAGGGCTTGGTTTTTGCTCTGATATGCATTATCAGCTGTTAGACCTTTTATTAAGACGTGTGCCTTTCCAAATCATACCCATTCAATTGAATTTGCCACAGGTTAACTTCACTCGAAGTGCAGTTACATCTACAATCAATATGAACGCTCCTGAGCTAAATCTCAACTGTCCCAGATAAGGGTATGAATACTTACGCAATGTAATCATTTTTAAGTTTTTTATTTTTAATAAATTTGTGAAGATGTTAAAAACCTGTTTTTTGCTTTACCATTATGGTGTATGGAGTATAGATTGATGTGAAAAAATAGTCATTTAAAAGCAGTTTAACATAAGGCAGCATCATAAAACGTGAAAAAAATGAAGGCGTATGAATACTTTCGCAAGGCACTGTACATAATAAATATACACAGTACACACATATTTTATGTAAACAAAAACTTTTATTTTGGATGCAATTAATCGTTTGACAGCACTAATATAATAGGCTGAATTTTGGATTAACTTTTTTGAAGAATGAGCCATAACACTGAGTAACAAAATTTACCTTGTTGTATGTGTAAGGTGTGGGTGAGGTAGGTATAATTCCAGACTTTTCTTTCTGGTGGCGTCTCTGTGCCTCCAGCACCTATTGAAGAAAGTTAGTTCATATTTGTCAATTAGGTCACAAAGTTTCGGACTGATTAAAGATTTCATGTGTGGCTGGCAAGATGGATGTTTTTATTTATCATCATCATCAAAAAGAAGAAAAAAACACTGAAAACATTACCAATTTATGTTTTGAAGGGGCCATATCACATCACCAGTCAAAAGTTTGGACATGTTTACTCATTTTTATCATCATAATTATGTCCCAGAATTAGAATAATCCATGAAACAACATGACCATGGACACTTGTTGGCTTTTCCTTCCCCTATTCAGTTCAGACATCTATTAAATAAATTGATTAAAAGTTCAGTTTCGCTATTTTGTCCCTTTATTATCAAGACAAGGAAATGTGGATCAAGGAAATATGATTTTTCATGATTTGACCCCTTTGAAAGTAAGAATTATGAACAGTCAACTTTTACTTCTATAAAAAGTCACTAAGGTCTTACCTGCGGTGCTACATAGTACGGAGTGAACTGTGGGGTCATTAAATCACCTTGGTCGATTTTGGCAAAACCAAAATCACACAGTTTTACAGGAGCATCCTGATGGGGTCAGACACAAGAAACATGATTCAAAATATGTCCTTACTAAATAACATTTGCTTAATTTAGAAATATTATAAAGTTGAAAAGTATTTAAGGGATAAGGGTAAAAAATAAAATTCATTTATGGGACATTATTCAGGTGTCAGATCTCACCAGTGAATTGTCCTTGAAGAGCAGGTTCTCTGGTTTCAGGTCTCGATGTGCAATATTTAATGAATGACAGTGTTGCAATGCAAGGCTTATCTGTAAAAATGACAGAAGAAGAAACTACTTGATGTATATACAAGTTTGATGTAAATTTGATTTAAATCAACTATAATTTCAATATGTCTACTAAAAACAATAGACTACTTATAACAATGTAATTGAAAATAACACTGTACTTGTTTAGAGGGCCCATGTTTTACTTTATTGTAAAGTTAGTCATATATGTCAAGCATTCCACGTTTACTTTATTATGCGATCATTAATTTTATAATGAAAAATTATTAACGGCATGCAACTGACTGGCTGCTGTCGCCTTTATTTCTGCTGTGTGATTAATCCATATTGAGTAAAAATGTACAGAAATTATTATCGTTCTTCATATAAATTTTATCACAATCTCAATATATGATATAATTTATCACCCAGCCCTAGACATTGGTCTCACTGGGCTTTGTTGGAGGTTTGGACTGTAACCGCTGCTAATAGTATCTTTAATTGATACTCTTTCACCATCAAATGAGCTGCTATGTTACCAAAACAAACTATATTAGTTTGAATATTATGCATTATCTCCGGACAAAAGTCTGCCTTCTCTCCAGACCTGAGCTACCTCAACAGTATGGCCTTTAACTGTAAAGACAGTACCTGTTTAGTGACCTGGCTGGCCATCTTTTCTGTAAAGTGCTTGTGCTGGCTGATTCTGTGGAACAACTCGCCACCTTCCATCATTTCCATGACAATCAGTAACCTTGCCCTATCAGAGAGAAGCACAGAAAACAGTATTTATATTTTAAGATGGTTAGGGCATTAGCCAACATTTTCTTGTACTGTACGTGTAGAGGAAACACTGTATTGTGTGCACTGAAGCTGTTGAACTACACTACCTTGGACTGGATTCATGGGGAAACTGTACACTGTTGGCATACACTTCCATTATTTTCACAATGTTGGGGTGAGAGGCACACATCATATGAAGCCTGACCTGTAAATAAAAATCACAAGAGAGAATTTAAAGCTGCACTTGGAGATATTCTGTAAAGTCTGACATTACAGCTTATTAACCTCTAACACCAAACAAAAGAGATGTTCTTCAAATAAAAGAAACTAAACCACGCACACGGAACACACTACCTACCTCATTGCGGGCTTTGGGTCTGTCAATCAAGATCTTCAGGGCAAACCGTTCTTGTGTCGACTTCTTCACACATACCCTGAAGAAAAAAAAAAGAATATAAATGCACTGCATCAATTGGCTTTTAGTAAATAGCCAACTGATGAATCCAGTTAACATCTTAACTCAGTAAAGCAGGAATATCTATCGTTTTAATGGAACAGTTTATTGAAAGGTTTATTAAGTTTGAATATGTTTTTTTGTTGAGTGTCATATTTGAGCCATCAGGCTTTTATTGCTCATATAGTATGACATAGAGAGAATATGGAGGAAAAAACACCTCAGTTTTATTTACATTCCCAATTCCCAATAATGTTTTGGAAAGATTGGATATTTAAATGCTTAGTTTTATGATCAAATCTGAACATGCTGGACAGATTAATCCTAAATAATTCCTTGATACATCAAACTTTCCCCCCCCAATGTTTGTAGTTGATTTTTGTTCTGGTGCTTATGAAAGGATTCAGAAATATTTCCTTAAACAGAGATTAGTTCCTACAGCAGGAAAGAGGCTATTAACTACTTCTGCTAGTGGAGATTTACATCTGAATGTCATTTTTATTTAAAGTATTTTTTATGCAAAAATGACCTTTAAATATACCCTTCAAACTGGACATAACAGCATACCTCACAGGACCACTGATCCCAGCTCCCAGCTTCTGTGTCCAATTGATGTTATACTCTTCCAGGATTGATGTATCCTGTAACAAGAACATACAGTGTTTGGGAACAGTTCATTCAATTTACTCATTCATCAGCATGACTTTTAAACAGTATGCATAATTATTATACATGCAATTGATTACCTTGCCTCTGTTTGGAAATTGTTGGTTTCTGCATTTTGCATCATGAGATGCATACAACTGAAAATGCTTTAATGCATATTATGTTAGATATAACTAGACATGACTAGCAGTTTTCAAAGAGTTATGATGTACAAGTCAACAACATAATATGTAGTAGAAAAAACATGTATTTAATGGGAAAAGTCAGACTCACGAGTCACAACTTCAACAAATTGAAATGGAAGTCAAAGAGTAAATTACTACGTAGTCAAAATGTACTGCCATTTTACTGAATTCAGCATTCAATGGTCTTGTTGCTATTTTAAATGATCATACTGCATTTGTTAAAATGAATGTAATAAATATTATTTAATTAAAGCCAACTGATTAAGTGCTTTTAGACTTGCAAGCTGTATATTCCAATATTCTGAGTGGGGTAATACTACACTGGAAGTTAAGGCCCTTACAAATGGGAATAAAAATGATAAATACAAAGAAAACCACAGTGAAACATTTTGGGGAAACTCCCGTTTACTCTCAATACAGAAGCCTGATTTGTAAACAATTGGGTAGCTGCACAAACAAATGGCATTTCAGCCCAGAGCCAACTGCCTATATATCGACGCTGAATTTTCATCGGGCAGAATTTTCTCCTTTAGCGCAAAGATCATTTCCTCGCTGGACTCTGAAGAACGAAGAAGCCTTGTTTCGCTGTAGAAGAGCCCGGTACATTAACCGCCTTGAGATGATGGAGGTTTTTCTGGCCCTAAAAACCTCCCTTGCTTCCGTTCGGGCAACATGGCGGTGGTGGCCTTTATAAATCAGCGGTCTCGCATCACGCTCTCTCTACAGGAGGGTTAGATGCCTCTTTCTATGGGCACATTACAACCTGCGTTCACTCAGGGCAGCTCACATGCCGGGCAGACTGAACCAAGGACTGGACATGCTGTCCCAGGACAATGTATCTCCAGGAGAATGGAGACTACACCCTCAAGTAGCTCAGATGATTTGGTCGGTCTTTGAGAGGGCAGAGATGGACTTCTTCAACTAAGAAGACAATTCTCATTGCCCAACTTATTTCTTGAAGGAGCAAGATGCTCGGTTCTCCTAGTGGCCCCACTCTGAAGGAACCAGATGTGGTTCCCCCAAGTTGATTTTGCTGCTGTCGAGCATCCCCTTGGCAAATCCCACTGAGGAAGGGAATCCTCTCCCAAGTGAGAGACAAGATCTGGCATCCCCGGCCTGAGCTGTGGAACCTTCATGTTTGGCCCCTCGATGAGAGTCTTTACAGCTCTCTGCGAGGGTAACTAACAACATTATGGTGGCTAGAGCCCCGTCTATGAGATGCCCTTAAGGTGTTTGCGTTTTCTGACTGGTGTGCAGTCTGGAAAGTAGACCCATACTCATGTGCCTTTCTGATGGATAAGGGGTGCACCCCTTCCACGATCAAAGTATATGGGGTAGCTATCATGGTGAATCATGCTCTTGCACTGGCCTGTCAGTCAGCAAAATCAACCTTGTTGTTAAATTCCTGGGGATAGCTCGGAGACTCAATCTGCCTTGTCCTCATAGTGTGCCGACCTGGGACTTATCCACGGTCCTCAGAGACCCCCTTTGAACCGCTCTAGTCGGCCGACTTAGGGCCCCGTCACTTAAGACTGCTCTCCTTTTGCTTTCAGTCAGCACTTCTTGCTGGGAGTTTGGGCCTAACGACCGTACGTCATCCGCTGGAACGCTACTCTCATGTGAACGCACGTGTGACAGTTAGAGGAAGGTAGAGAATACAGTTTATAAAGTTTTAAATAAGGATATTTTTCTTACACAAATGCATTGATTCACTTTAGAAGGCCTTTATTATCCCCCTGTGTGGAGCGCACTTTTTATGATGTATGGACGCAGCTTTTTGGCTTCAAAATCTTAAACCCCATTCACTGGCATTATAAAGCTTGGACGAGCCAGGACATTTTTTATATAACTCCAACTGTATTCACCTGAAAGAAGAAAGTCATATACACCTAGGATGGCTTGAGGGCGAGTAAATCATGAGGTAATTTTAATTTTTAGGTGAACTATCAGAGTAACTAAAGAGCAGAGTTTTCCCAAAGCGTTTCAAGCAATGCTCGTCCCCGTTATTCTCTGGGAACTTTACTAACTGGAGCGTTTTTCATGCACTTGTCAATTTTGATATTTTTGACTGTTTTGTTCAAAACGAAATAACTTTGAACCTCGATTTATCAAGTGTTCACATTTCTTTTCTGTAAATGTATGCAAATTAGTGCATATCTAATTAGACAATGCCTTTTTGTGCAGATTTAAAGATAACATTTCAGGAAACTTGTAAATCAAACCGAATATCTTACCCCCCGTTTCACAGACAAGGCTTAAGTTAGTCCCAGATAAAAAAAAATGCATGTTTGAGCTGAAAATATCTTGCTCTGACATATCTTAAAATATGTCAGTGTCATTGTTCTGTGTCAAGATGGGCACCTTAATGTTTTCTTCTAAGGCATTTTTGTAAAAGTTGCTTAAATATCTTAACTTAACTAAGGCCTAGTCCTGGTTTAAGCTAAGCACCGTTTGTGAAACCGGGCCTTAATAATCAACTGGGGAATGTATGGTAAGACCTGTGGTGTCTTGCCATGGTATAATTACTGCAATTTTATATAAAAGTAATTACTGTATGTGTTTAATTTGGCAAATGAACAACATTCAACAAACCACATAATAAACTATGTAAACTATGCTCTCCTGTAGCTCAAATAGTAGAGCATGGCACTAGCAACGCCAAGATCATGGGTTCGATTCCCAGGGAAAGCAAGACCTGATAAAATGTAAAAAACTGTAACTTGAATGCAATGTAAGTCGCTTTGGATAAAAGCGTCTGCTAAATGCATAAATGTAAATGTAACTATGCACTTTATTGTTAACTAAATTATTGGAAATTCAACCAGAATGTTCATTGTGTGGTTCCGACCTATTTTTAGACACTCCAATTCAGTCTCATATTGGACTGAGATCTCCTTACTCATTATTACTAATTTCAATAACCTAATATCATCCTAGAAGAAACGGTCCTGTTGATATTTTGTAACACTGGTTCTGTCCCTTTGGACTGCTGTTTAAATCCTGTGCTTGTTGTGGAAATATCATATCTCCAGATCTAGAGAGACTTTTGTACTGAGAGAAAATGTTTTGCTGAATCCCTGTTTACATTACAAACAGAGGGAGAAAAACAAGATCATGGTATCCATTACAAATAGAGAAATATTGGTCCCACTTTATATTAGGTGGTCTTAACTACTATGTACTTACATTTAAATTAATCATTTGATACAAGGTACTTATTGTGTACATACATGATTTTACATTGTATTTATATTTTAAAAAAATACCTATGTAGTTACATCTGTAATTAATTTCTGTTATTACATTTATAATTACACTTGACCCATCCCTTTAACCTACCCATACCACCAAACCTGTCCCTAACCTTACCCGTATCCCACCTCAATAGCAGCTAAAGTGTTTTGCAATACAATATGACCACAATAAGTACATTGTACATATTTTTTGATGTTAAGGCCACCTAATATAAAGTGTGACCGAAATATTTCCCCCATTCATAATGTACCCCATAATCTTGTATTGTTATTGTTTATTTGTAATATATACCAACTTGTGCTTAGCTTTTTCTGTAACACTTTGCTCTTGTTACAAATGTTGCATGTACTTACTATAATAATAACAAAAGTAAATTACGTATAATTATGTACTCTCTCCTTAACAGTATTAATTATAGTAAAAATTAAATTAAAGTTACCCCTTTCTCTCTATATCTTCATGTTACTATAATGTTTCAAATTCTGGTATATTTGCACTAGGCCTAGTTCGTTATTTGCTACATATGATCTAAAATCATTAAAAACTCTATTATGCATTTCATTTAAACACAGATAGCGCCATCGCACGTCTCAGTTATGTACTGTAGTGAAAATGACCTAATTTGATTTCATTATTAAAAATACTGTAATATTCTGTAACACCAGAACAGTGTTCAACTGTTATTAGGTCAACTGAAATCGCCTTTTTAGTATTAGATATGCTATATGCATATCTAATACTTTCAATCCCAATTGATATTTCTTGTTTTGTATCTGTATTTTTCTGATTAGTAGCCGTTTGACAAGCAGGATAAAGCACAGTTCACTACCGTTAATGGAAATTATGTTATGAGAAGCTGCAAAAATGCAAAGACACAACAGACTTTGGCTTATTATTTAGTCGCCTTACCTTTATGAATCGGTCCACGCTGGTGTCCTCAGACATGATGCTGACTGTGACACTCACTCTTTGGCTTCAACAGACTCGTACAGGTGCGATCTTACCTAAATCTCGGCGTTGAACGAGGTCTAAGCGCTAAGATGCCTTCTTATGTACAATTTCCATGCTGTCCGATGAACTTTGGAACACCAGCGCCTTTCCTTGTTGAATGCGTAACTGGCATTAAATGCAACACACTGTCAAACTCCACAAGACAGTAGGAAAGCAATAAAGACGCGAGTTTCTGAGGCTATACGTGCTCGGCTAACATGCATTTCAAAGGCAGAAGTAGCGTTAGCGCAGACTAGCCTCCGTTTACCTTACTGCTCCTATTTGCCAGCCGCTCTACGCTGTTCTTGACAAGAGAGCAACAAAACCGACGAAGGACAATAAAAGCGGTAATTCCTCGTCGGCTGCCCGTTATCATCAACATCAGCCGCCGTTAGCTCTGAAGCTCGCGCTTACAGCAGATGTTAATCCTCGCGCTCATCGCTCATTACATGCGCGCGCGACCTCTTTATTCTGCGATTTTTCGCTCGGCTATCCAGCGTTCAGCTATTAACAGTGTTTTGAAAGGCACCATAGAGACCAAATACTATTCTGGGTTTGTTTGCTAAGGTGCTAGTGCTACCTTTGATCCGAAGCTGGGGAAGATTGTTCTTCTTTATTATACGCCACATTCTGCGAGCAGCGATGCGCCACCTAACGCAGAGGAGCTCGGGCGGGCAGGCCGACCACAGATGACAATAACGCGGGGTTTGTGTCTTGTCTTGGTATTAAAATGCATGCAAATTTTGTGTTATAAATTTAATCATTATAATGCGAGCGTTCGCCTTGTGTCGTGTCTTCACCATAGTAGTATAAGGTTAGAATTGTTTCAGATGAACAGATTTTGATCCCAAAAATAAATGAAAAAAAGAGATTCACAAATGCATTAAACACGGAAATAAATTTTACTGTACCTTCTTATCAGTGTGTTCTTCATCAGTATTTTTGTCTATTTAAACGTCTAAAGATTCTTTAACCAGCATACATTTACTTGTGCAAAATGAAACAATGTAAGTCTTGTTTTATGAGAAACACATCAAATATGTTTGATCCATTTATTATTACAAAAAAAGTTTAATCAGAAAAGGACAAATGTTTATGCACATTGAGAAGAAATGAATCAATGAAAACGAATAAATGAACAAATGAATAAAGCCAAAAATCTGAAGCATTTATTTCACAAATCAGCACATGCATGCAAATAATTGTAGTAATTATGCTATCTATATAATAATGCTTGAATTAAACAGAATGAAGACAGCCCAATACACATTCATTTGTACTAAACGCATATTATTTTGCATGAGAATCATAGTACATTTTAATAATAGCTGGCATGGCTCTTATAATTAGGAAATGGCTTCCTTAAATGAATTCATCCATTTACGAATTTTTCTGAGGGACCTTAATTGTAACCTGTGGAGGAAAAGAGTTAGTAAATGATAAACAACAGAATTAATGAGCTGCAATATGGAGATTGTTGACTAAATATACATCTAAAACACTCCATAAACAAACAATGAATAAATATATTAAAACCAGCTTAATCTACTTGGCGTCTTTTAATCTGAAATAAGCAACTCAATCACTGTGGGAAATCAGTTTGGGCAAATGGAGATTATAAGACAGATACAAGTGTAGCATTTATAGTTTACAATAAAGAGTGAATTATGAATAATGAGTGCACTTTTATATATCTGATAGCAAAAACTTACCGTTTTGACCTCTGTGTAGTTGTCCAGTCCGTACTCTCCTAACTCACGACCGATTCCTGAAGCCTTGTATCCTCCAAATGGAGCCTGAACTCCAAACACGTCATAGCAGTTAATCCTAAGAAAATAAAATGACAAGCACAAACCACATTTCAGAACACAGCAAAGGTGTCTGTCTGATATACCAATATCCAAGATTCCCTTAAAATAATGAAGCACATCACATGCTCACCACACAGTGCCAGCGCGCAGGCCGTTGGATATGTAATGGGCTTTATCAATGTTTTTGGTAAAAACAGCAGCTGCAAGGCCATATTTGCTGTCATTGGCTCTCTCAATCACTTCCTCTAAAGACTTAAACTTCAGAATTTGCATCACAGGTCCAAAGATCTGACAGTAATAAAAGGGAGTAGCATGTTATATCATTTCACTGGATGAAAATCTTACGGCAAAATGATATGAATAGATAGAATCTAAATAGAATCTAAATAGAATATAAATAGAAATGCATCTATTCACCTCCCTGTGTACATAATGGCATAAATTGTGCCATATTATTATTATTATATTACGTCAAGTTAAAATGTGTATGTAAAATGGCAGATATACAGTAGCTCCTTTGATGTAAATCTGAAAGAAAAGACTAACAATATTATTATGGTTATATTGGTGAGATGTGATTGGTGATCTTCCCTACATATCTGGTTGTTAAGTGATGCTATGTCTGAATTTGTGTAACGTCAAGTTTGTACTGCATTTGATGAAGTACGAATGTGTGTAATATTAATAATAAAAATTCTTTGCATAGCAATTCATTAAATTCCTATTCCTGTTATCAAAAATCATTACCATATTTGATGTTAAGTGAATAAAAGCCTAAATTAAATCTGTTAATCAAAGTTATCACAACTTTAGAAGACTTGGACTAAATTACTTGATTCATATAGATTATGTTTCCAATGCCTTTATGAACTTTTTCAAGGGATGGACAGAAATAAGAGAAAACACATTTCTATTTTTTCTGAAGATGAGTGAAAGTTATACAGATTTGGAACCAGGGTTATTATAGTTTACTAAAACTAAAAGCCTAAAAAAATATATATTTTTGTTATTTGAAATAAATTAAATGTTAATTGAAATAAAATATTTTAAAAAAAAAAACTTTAAACTTATTTAACTGACAATTTATAAAAACTTTATTTGAAATAAAATAAATGTTAATTGAAATAAAATAAAAAAAATTAATAAAAACTTTATTTGAAATAAATGTTAATTGAAATAAAATAAAAAAAATTAATAAAAACTTTATTTGAAATAAAATAAATTTAAAAAAAAACAAAACTTTAAACTTATTTAACTGACATAAAAATTTATAAAAACTTTAGACAACTAAAAATGAAAATGAACCCCCCCCAAAAAAAGAAATATTAATTTCCTAATCTCAACCAATCCAGTCATTTACCAATCACAAAATGTGTTTAGTTAACACTAATTATTTATGTTAATATTTATTCATTGTCGTTAATACTAATTAGTAATTATTTAGTTAAGACTGATTAGCAAGATGAATGGAATCCTACTAGATCTCATCTATAAGTTTAGTGAGAGCTCAAAAGTTGATTATGAAGTGAATGGAAAGGCCTTTTCCTTAGCAATGTGTTAATTAAAGTACACACACCTCCTCCCGAGCAATTGTCATGTCATCTTTAACATCGCCGAAGATAGTAGGCTGGATAAAGTAGCCGCGGTCAGCTGCCGGTCCACCGCCGCACATGAGCTTAGCGCCCTCACGCTTCCCACTGTTGATGTAGCCAAGAATCTTATGGAACTGTTCTTCATCCACCTTCAGCAAAGAGAGGAAATAATTATCAGAGCACTATGCTGACCGAGGGCTTCATACATTAGTTACGTGTATGTTCTTAGAAGAACAAAAGTCAACTGGAAGTCCTTACACAAACACGCATGTACCTTCATATAAAAGCTTCATAGCTTTATGACTGAACTGTACCTGGGGGCCCTGCTCCGTGTTGAAGTTAAAGGGATCTCCCACAGTCCTCTTCTTAGCTCTCTCTACGCTTCGCTCAACAAACTCATCATAGATGCTCTCCTGTACATACGTGCGAGAGCCTGCGCAACAGCACTGGCCTTGGTTGAAGAACAGGGCAAAATGGGACTGCTCCACTGCCTCCTCCACTGCAAATGCAAATATAATTTCATTAAAATGATTAAAAGGGTCATGACATGAGGAATCAAACTTTACTTCTATCTTTACATTTTACCATTCCAAACCTATATGACTTTGTGGAACACAAATGAAGGTATTTTGAAAAAGGTCTTAGTTTTTTTTTTGTCCATAAAATGAAAGTGACTGTTGTCCAGCATTGTTTTGGACCATACAGATTTTATTGGCAAAAATGACTGACAATTAGCATACAGTTTGGATTGGCGGTACGGTTCTGTTCTGGGCAAGAACTCCCTGCGCATCCATGCAACCTAGCATGCATAAGATCAGGCAGAGCAGCAATAACCCCCAGGGTAAACAGAACAGAAACAACATAAATGTATTGCAGATATCATTCAAGTTAAGTATTTTAATGTAACATTTTAGAAATTAGTCTGATTCAAAGGAGAATCAGAAGGCTGAATCCTGACTGACAGAGGAGGAGTTAGGGATGGAGGTGGGTAATTAACTATTGATCAACGTGAAGCTGGTGATAATACTGATGGAGCTTATATATGAGTGCTGTGATAGGTGTTGCATCCCTATAGGTAGATGTGGATCAGCTGATGCAAGCTTGACTAACGTGACCTGCCAGAACTAACGCTGACGCTAGATTTTGTGTGTTGAAGGATGAGGTCCTTGCATGTCTGTTTGTTTGTTTGTAAACTGTGTCACCAGTGTGCTGACTGCATTTTGACAATGGTGAACAAAGAATGTGTATTCAGCAGTTACATGTATATCTTACGGTGGCCCAGTAGTGCACAACACAATGCAATTAAAAAAGCAAACAATCTCACAACACAACAAAATTCAGAAAGCAAACATAAGCTCAACACAACGAAATTAAGCGACAACACAACAGAAATGCTCCTGACCACTACTGGGCCACCGTAATATCTCCCCTCAGGCCACCTGTATAGCCTGTGGGACAGGCCAGCACCGCCTTTAAGCTCAAGGTAGTTTGCATCATTAAGTCTTTAAAAACAGAGTAAATCTAGATAGATTTAATCTAGACAGATAGAGACAGGGTGGAAATGGTTATGTACTACTAAATAATAACATCTGTAAAAACTTTACCAAAATTATACAACATTATAGGTGGACCTCAAGGAAAATAATAAAATATCATGACCCTTTTAAGTTGCCACAGAAATATAAAACACCAATAGTTTAATAAAATGCAGTAGGTGCATGAACTCACTATTAGCATCTGATAGAATGATGTTTGGACTCTTTCCTCCCAGCTCCAGTGTGACCTTCTTCAGATTACTGGTACTTGAGGCTTTCATGACGAGGTGACCTACCTATAAAACGACAGTAAGACACTCCAGTAAACAAAACAAATTTACTGTAAATTGCAAATATAATTTGAAAGCCTAGGTATGCTGACTAAATACCATCTCTGCTACCACAGCGATATTTAGTAGCTGCTAATATGCTAATGAGCACACTTGTTTATTCATTATTAAAGTATTACAAATAGGCCTGGTTTCACATACATGGCTTAGATTAAGCCAGAATTATGCCATACTTAAATCGGGACATTTAAGTAGCTTTTATAAATGTGCCTGAGGGGGGAAAAAATAAAAAAATAAATAAAAAACACTATTAGTGTGCATATGAGATAAAACAATGGCACTGGCATATTTTAAGTTATTTCATGTTTTATTTTGAAATGAAAATGATTAGATTCTTAGCATTCAAATAGCTCAGCATCAATAACTCATATTAAATAAACATTGCTTCAAATTGGCGGCGCCGATAGCCCTGTTGTCACGGCGACCCGAGTTTGATTCCTGCCTTCATGTCCTTTGCTCATGTCCTTTGCTCTCTCCACCCAATGCTTTCCTGTCAGCTTTCCACTGTCCTCTCACATTAGCGGCATAAATCCCCCATAAATATAACTTAAAAAAATAAATAAAATAAAAATACACATTGCTTCAAATTATTAATGTAAATAGCAATAATGAACAAGTTAATTAAGATGATGTAGAGCATTTCTTTTGACAATACTATTGTTTGATTAATATTAACATACATTCAAAACACAGTCACATGTTTGGGCTGCATTTACACCACACAGAACCAAGATTTTGAAACAAATCAGATTTTTCCCACCTGCTGACATTATTTATTTATCAAGTCATAACTGACACTAAAAGGATGGTCCACCCAAAAAAATTCTGTTGTCATTTACTCACCCTCATGTCCAAACCCAAAACATGTTTTCAAACATAAAAGAAGATATTTTTAAATCAAACCTAAGAGATTTCTGTCCCTCCACTGAAAGTGGTGTTGAGATTTTGGGTACGGAACGACATGGCAGTGAGCAAATACTAACAAAATAATCACATTTTTAGGTAAACCATCCTCACCAAGATGGGCATTCTGACTAAAAAGTGCATAAATTATGGTACAAAAGTCTCAGGCACAGTAGATGATTCACAAAAACATTTGTTTTATTTATATATTTTACGTTAGTGTGCACATTTTAAATTTCTAGACAAGTTTGCAAATATCGTAATAAAGCAGCGAGATGAGCAAAGAGTTCTACAACATATGGTATGGCCCACGCTGACAGAAATTTGTGAACTGGTTTAAGTATGATTTCTGTAGTGCAGAAAGAACACTTTTGCATACTACTTTGCTTATACAAGAAATATCCATTACCTCAGAGAAGAAAATCCTCACCTCAGTGGAGCCAGTGAACGCTACTTTGTCCACATCCATGTGAGATGCGATGGCTGCCCCTGCTGTGGGACCCATTCCTGGGACAATGTTGACGACACCAGCAGGGAAACCCACCTACAACCACTCAAGATGGTCATCTGGTGTTTCAACAGTGCACTCAGTATGGCTTCACTATTATAGGCTTCTTAACATTAATTATACTGTACACTGTCTAAACAGATGATGCAGGGATGGCCTATTTTTGTAGGCCAAAATCTGGAAACAAATTCGCATTTTAGCAATTCTGGTTCTGAAATTCGGAGTCATCGAATGGCCTAAAATTCTGTGGTGAACAAGCTCAAGATATTTTCATGTTTTACTCTACAACATAAAAAACATCAGTAATAGAACTCATTTAGTGTTGAAAAAGATGGTGGCTAACAAGTGACTATATGGGACTATAGAGATTGTTGGGACATTAAACATCACACCGCACAGGTAAACTCATCTACTCACTAGTCGCTTTCACAGCCTCATTGTGTTTACAATCACACACTTACAATCTACTCTAACTCAAACTTTCAGAGAAATTTTTTTTTTAAAATAAAGACTGAAGAAGTTGTCAAAAGCTGGTGGTGATGTTAAAGTAATATGGGACTGTGGTGTAGTTTGTTTATAGCCGACATTTAGCCTTTTAATTTTACCGATAGTATTTAGGCTTCAAAATTCATAAAAGCTGTGTTTATTTGTTAAGATTATCATGATGAACAACAGCATGTAAGAATAATAAACTTTCATTAGTCACAGAGCTTATTTTCTCCAATAACCCAAAAGCCAATGCAAAAATCCAGTCAGGTTTTAGTCAGAGGAATCAATGTGATGCGAACTACTGCTGGCCTACAAAAATATATCATCACTGCAGCGCTCTATACATAACGATAAGAGTAAACGTGTTATGTTATTTTAAGTGCACATACACTGTAGGTAAGCCATTCACCTCTTTGATCAGACTGGCAACATAGAGCGCAGTGAGAGGCGTCTGTTCTGCCACCTTCATCACCACTGTGTTTCCTGTGGCCAGAGCAGGGCCGAGTTTCCAGGCCTGCATTAACAGTGGGAAGTTCCACTGGAGGACGGTGTGAGGAAACAAAGACGACATGTGAAAGACAGAAAAAAAAAAAAAAAAAATGGTATTACTCAGCAAATATATATTCGATTCTAAAATTCCACAGCATATACTTACAGGGATAATTTGGCCACAGACTCCAATGGGCTCATGCCTGGTGTAGCAGAAGTAATCGCCATCAATGGGAATGGTCTTCCCCTCCCATTTGTCTGCCCAGCCAGCATAATACCTACAGACCAACCAATACCCAACAGAAAAAAAAAAAAACTAAGTTCTGACCTTATGATTAATTTCACTCCCTATATCAGATTTAATTGCACACCAATCATTATAAAGAACCTTTGGAACTACTAAAATCAGCAGAGGATCAGATCATATCAGATATTATAAAGCTTGTCAGTGGCAGACATGATACATACAGTGATTGCAAAAGTATTCATACCACTTCATTTATTTCACATTTTGTTATGTTGCAGCCTTATGTTAAACTGCTTTAAATGACTTTTTTTCCCCACATCAATATACACTCCATACACCATAATGATAAAGCAAAAACAGAACTGACAACTTTGTAAATTTATTAAAAGGAAAAAACTGAAATAAGTACATTACATAAGTAATCAAACCCTTAACTCAGTACTTAGCTGAAGCACCTTAACAGCCTCAAGTTTTTTGGGTATGATGCGACAAGATTTGCTCATCAGCATTTGGCAATTATCTGTCATTCTTCTCCTCGCTTCTTCACCTCTCAAGCTCTGTCAGGTTGGACAGGGGCAGACGCACATTTTAAGGTTTCTCCAGAAATATTTGATTGGTTTCAATCCCAGACTGTGGCTGGGCCACTCAAGGACATTCATAGAGTTGTCGACAAGCCACTCTTGCTGTGTTTAGGTTCATTGTCCTGTTGGAAGGTGAACCTTCTGCCCAGTCTGAGGTTCTGAATGCTCTTGGCTAGGTTTTCATTAAGGCTCTCTCTATATTTTGGTGCATTGAGCTTTTCTTCTACTCTGATGAGTCCCTCAGTCCCTGCTGCTGAAAAACAGCCCCACAGCATGAGGCTGCTACCAGCACACTTTACTTTTTGGAAGGTACTCTGCAGGTGATGAGCAGTGCCTGGTTTCCTTCAAACATGATGCTTGGAATTGAAGTTCATCAAACCAGAGAATCTTGTTTCTCACAGTCTAAGCGTCCTTTAGGTGCTTTTTTACAAATTCCAAGTGCGTCTTCACTGAGGAGAAGACTGAGTCTGGCCACACCGACATAAAGCCCAGATCAGTGGAGTGTTGCAGTGATGTTTGTCCTTTTCTCCCATCTGCATATATGATCACGGAGCTCAACTAGAGTGACCATCAGCTTCTTGGTCACCAGTCTAGACAAGGCCCTTCTCCATCAGTTGCTCAGTTTGGCCAGGAGGCCAGCTCTAGGAAGTGTTCTAGATGTTTCAAACATCTTCCATTATGGATAATGAAGGCTACATGATTCTGTGAACCTTCAATGAAGCTGAATTTTTTCTGAACTCTTCCCCAGATGTGTGGCTTGACGCAAACCTGTTTCTGAGCTCTACAGGCAGTTCTTTTGACCTCAGGGCTTGGCTTATGGTCTGATATGCATTTTCAGCTGTTAGACCTTTTATTAAGATGTGTGAGCCATTCCAAATCATACCCATTCAATTGAATTTGCCACAGGTTAACTTCACTTGAAGTGTAGTAACATCTTCAAGCAATATGAATGCTCCTGAGCTAAATTTCAACTGTCCCAGATAAGGGTTTGAATACTTATGCAATGGAATCATTTACGTTTTTTATTTTCAATAAATTTGCAAAGATGTTAAAAACCTGTTTTTTGCTTTGCCATTATGGTGTATGGAGTGTAGAATGATGTGGGAAAAAAGTAATTTAGAGCAATTTAACATTAGGCAGCAACATAAAACATGAAAAAAAAAAAAAAAAAATGAAGGGGTATGAATACTTTCACAAGGCACTGCATATACCACTTCTAAAGCAAATATTTACTTTTTTGTATTTGAAAAGACAGAAAAATCAAACAAACAATAAATATCCAAGAGATTCATTATGTTATACAACAAAGAAATACATGTCTGCTCACTTAAAAAAATATTTAGGCCTAAATTTAAGATTTATGTATTTGAATTGCATATAAAACTTCTAGCCATTTAGATTACACAGTTTTAACAAGCTTAATGTGATGCATATTTGTCAGTAACACTTAAATGAAACAAAACATTTATTTCTGCACTAAAAATCAATTTATTATTAACTATTTGATTTTATTTAAACATTCATATTTTCAAAATGCCTTTAATGCGATTAAAATTGCTTAGAATCAGCATAAATCTGTTCATTGTGAAAACAATTACATTTATTTAATTAAAAAGTATTGAACATGGTTCAAATATGGCCAGCTGTAATTTTAATTAGTTAAATTTGTATGTTGTATGAAGTTGTATGATACTGATATATAAATCTGGTTATTGTGTATTTAAGGGCATGTCCACACTAATACGTTTTCCTTTGAAAACGCATATTTTTCTCTCCGTTTTGGCCTTTTTGTCAAGGAAAACGGAGGTTTTTGAAAACGCTCTCCAAAGTGGATAAATTTGAAAACTGACGCATGTTTAGTCATGTGATGCATATTGTACCAATAGACATGTTTATACCGGTAATTGTGCCTGTTATGTGCTGTTCACTTTCACACGATATTTACTTTATTCACTCTTTATATTACAGTCCTAAAGAGATGACAGAAAATTTAATCACAATTGCTGTCCTGCGGCAAAACATGAGGGCAGCTGCTTTTTAGATCAAACATGAGTGAGCGCGACATGGACGCATCAGTGAATGATGAGATATTTCCGTAAAAAAAATAAAAAGATCCTGCCAGAAGAATTGCGTGAAAACTTATGTCTGTTCCATCTGTATCATTTCAATGAGTTTTTATGGCTTTTGTGAGGTTTTACACATGCACAGTAAGGCGAATTTAACGTTTTCTGACATTTCAGTGTGGATGAGAAACTTTTGGAAAACGCTTGAAAACGCTAATGTGGACGGAGAGCGTTTTAAAACAAAAACTACGTTTTCAAATGTATCCGGATTAATGTAGACGTAGCATAAAACTGCTCAGATGCGATTAATAATTAGCAAAGCAAGACACTAATTATGCAACTCAGAGAAAGGAGTTTCATTAGACTAAAATGCAATGTGATATTAATGTAAAGCAATTATTAAGGAAATGTCATACACCAATTTCAGTTTCAACTAGCAAACACTGTGGAGGACAATTCATCATAAGGACAAAAAGTTCACCTCAAGCATTTGACCACCATGGGCACGTCCACAGTGTAGGAGACTGCATATGGTTTTCCATTGTCAAGAGTCTCTAGTTCCTATTTAAATGAAATACAAATAATATTAACATCCTGTGGTATTATCGTAGATCAAGTATAAATCAGTGCTGATATATATATATATAATATATATATATATATATATATATATATATATATATATAAAATATATATATATATATAAAATATATATATATATATATACACACACACACTTGATATGTTTCAAAATGACAGGACCCATGAATTAACAGTGTGGAAATTATAGCAAGGAACCAAAAATATCAAAAATCACGGACTCCCCAAATTACATTTTCCAAAATTTCACAATACTTTGTACTATGTACAAACTGAAGTTGTACTACTTCAGTATTAAGTTACAAAGTATTTAGACTCTTATTAGACTCTCGGTATTCATCAGCTTTGTCTGCAACTGAATATGTAATCTTTTTGGCTCTCTCATTTATAATATTTTCTTGTGTTCTATAATGGCAATCCTTGTTTTTTATTCAAATATGTTTTTAGAATTTTGTACCATTTCTTAATAAATTCTTAATGAAGTTTTAAGCAAGCAGTGAATGAAAAAGGAAGAAAAAAATGTGGGGCTTTTTCTGATTCTGTTGTTGGTCTTTCATTTTGCTGAATCATACTGACAGCAATGTTTTATACATTTGATAAAACAGTTCAGTGTCAACTAGGACAAAGGTTGTTTGAGTGACTCACAGCTAAATAGGCAGCGTCTCTCTCTATGCAGTCTGCTAATCGGCTCAAGAGCAGCCCACGGTGGGACGCATCCATGCGCCGCCAGGGAGATCCAAGCTTGAAGGCATCTTTGGCAGCTTTGACAGCTTTTTCCACATCCGCCTGCATACAAAAAAAAACCAAAAAAAAATTATACAAAAAAAAAAAATATTATACAAAAAAAAGCCTTGAGAGAGAAACATAGTCTGAAAATGCCATGCAAGACTCCATATGGATGGCCACAGCTGATATGAGAATGATTCAGGCCAGCTAATGCAACTTTGCCCTATCAGGACATATTTCTTCATTGGCAGCATTACTTGATATACACTGCACAAAATACAGATATCCTAATGAGTTCATTTCAGTGCCAGAGTCTTTATTAAGTTATGCTTATTACATTATACTTGTGAGGTAACGTTAGCTCAGTTAAGGCTGGCTATTTGGCATGTGTTAAATAAATATGCACGGCTATTTTTAAATCCCAGCTCCTGGTTTATATCTGCCATGCTGGCGTAGGAAAGTCAAGCTGATGCATGTTTATCAGTGAGAGCAGGGAGGAG